>MU583213.1:2882163-2963851 GCA_024362625.1 Silurus asotus | reverse complement strand
AGGTTGGATGATGTGGAGATGGTGAAGCAGGAAGTGAATTGGAAGCATGGAGATGTTTAGGAGAGATGGCAGTGGACTTTTAACTATATTGTTCAACAAGATTTTGGAATGTGAGAGGATGCCTGAGGAATGGAGAAGGAGTGTGCTTTTACTGATCTTTAAGAATAATGAATAATGTGCAGACCTGCAGTAATTACAGGGGAATAAAGTTGATCAGTCACACCATAAAGTTATGGGAAAGGAGTAGTGGAAGCCAGGCTGAGAGAAGAGGTGACTATCTGTGAGCAATAGTTTGGTTTTATGCTATAGAAGAGCACCACAGACGCATTATTTGCTTTGAAAATGTTGATGAAGAAGTAAAGTGAAGGTCAGAAAGAGTTGCATTGTGTGTTTGTGGATTTAGAAAAAGCATATGACAGGGTGAAGAGAGGAGTTGTGGTACTGTATGAGGAAGTCAGGTGTGTCAGAGACAGTGTGACAGCAATGAAGTGTGCAGTGGAAAAGACAGACTGGTTCTAGGTGGAGGATGGACTGCATCAAGGATCGGCTCTGAGCCCTTTGCTGCTTGCAGTGGTGATAGACAGGTTGACAGACGAGGTCAGACAGGAGTCTTCGTGATGTCCTTTATGTCAGTCAGAGTCATAGATAAAGTTTATTATGTAGTATGAAAGTTTATAGGACTGTGGTGAGACCTGCGATGTTGTATGGTTAAGAGACAGTGGCATTGAGTAAAAGACAGGAGGTGGAGCTGGAGGTAGCAGAGCTGAAAATCTTGAGGTTTTCGTTGGGAGTGATAAGGATAGACAGGATTAGAAATGAGTTAATTAGAGGGGCAGCGTATGTAGGACGTTTTGAAGACAAGATAAAGGAGGCGCGATTGAGATGGTTTGGACATGTGCAGAGGAGGGACATGGGGTATATCGGTAGGAGAATGCTAAGGATGGAGCCGCCAGGCAGGAGGAAAAGAGGAAGACCAAGGTTCATGGATGTGGTGAAGACATGCAGGTAGTTGGTTTGAAAGAGGCAGATGTAGAGGACAGAGTAGTATGGAGACCGATTAATCGCTGTGGCGCCCCCTAATGGAAGAAGGTGAAAACAGGCCCTTCAGAATCTGATGTACCTTAAACTATATTAGCAATGGTTCTGTTTCTTTATTCAATCAGATATTAAATTCGCCTCACAGGGCCTAGCTAGCTGGCCCAGAATAGCGGCAGCATTTTTCCGTCCTCTGGTTGGTCAGAGGAAAACTGTTACAGCAAGTACAAGTTCGACTGGCAAAATATCTGTGCAGATCTGCACACATTAATACATAAAGTTAGACTTTATTATGCTCACAAAGGCTGACAGAGGAAGAGAAATTGATTTGGACATAAAAATACATTTTCAAGAAAAGCTAGACATCGTGAGGAGGTCGGCCAACTTCGAAGCTGGCTATCTTGTATCACTCTGGGAAAAGGTTTGTTCTCTACTTCCAGACCAGTGAATTCGAGCAATACCACTGGCTTATAGCCACTAAGGAGTGGTGCAATTTACGAATCTGCATCTCTCGTGAGTAGGTTGTATTTTGTTAACATTTTAATGTTTTTGTCAGGTTATTAGACAAATTTTGATTCTGAACTGCTCCAGATGATGTAGGTGGCACAGTTGCGGTTGTAGTGTAGAGGTTTGGAGTCTTAACTGGGTTTCTTGCTTTGGTATTTATCCTCCATATGTGAAATGCCTCTCTCTCTGTAATGCCACACATTGTTTTATTGCTTTTTTGTATAGTATTGATGGTTTCTTTGATTGTGACGTGATAGTGGTGGTATTAAGAGGTGGATTAAGTCGGGTACATCCCCACTGAAGGCCCAGGTACCAAATGCATGCCCTGTCACTGGAAGCAACTAAGCTGGTTTGCCAAACAAAAATTATGTTATCATGCAAACCAGCATAGTTGCTTCTGTCGACCTGCGTTTTACTGAACCACAAGAAGAAACTGAAGAACCTGGGGAAGAAACTCACACAGGAACATGGAAAACTAGGTGGTGCATCTGATGCTGGTATTAGGAAAGGACCAAAAGCATATTCATATTAACAAGTCAAAAGAACTTACATTAAATTCAATGGCAAAATTATAGGATTGTATTCCAAACTGGGCTTTTTAAATGGTCACTGGATGGATATCCCATTTTTTAATTGGACATGTTTTGAGCATTATAGTGCTCTAAAATTAAATCAGATATTATATAATTCCATAATAAATAGGCTTTTCATTGTTCACAACTTTTTCCATGATAATTTTGCTAAATGCTTAGTAAACTGTTAAATGTTAGACATTTTTAGAACTTAGCGAACAAAAGATGACCTATCTTCTTTAATGAATTTTTTATTTATTAAATTTTCAGTACTTTATAAATCCTGAAGGGAAATTGTCGTTTTTCACATAACCCAGCTAGTCAGAGAACAGGGCACACCATGGTACAGAGACCCTTGAGCAGATTACAGTAAGTGCCTTGCTCAAAGGTTCAACAGTGGCAGAGCATAATGCATATGGCTAAATACATTACTACAATACTAATACATATTTACAAATACAATTATTCATATTTCCAACTCTGGGAAGCGTAAACGTGACAAGTTTAAGTGTCTACTATTACATTAAATGAGCTTGGAGATTGAATGTACTGTGAATCCTGTTTTAAAAATTAGAATTAGAGCGCCCTCATGTGGCTGGTCCATGGAACAAGTGCAAAATGTGTGTAGTGAAAACAGAAAGCTATAATGTCTCCATTGTTATCAGGATATTAACATTTACATTTATGACATAAGATCATTTCTCCTGAATATTGGTGTAGAAAGTTGCTAGAGCAACATGGCACGATGTCCTTTTTTAATTGCGATGTGACTTTTTAGATCTTTCAAAATCTGTCAAAATCGTTTACACAATATATAAAATCAAGGTTTTCACAGAAAAGGAGATGATTAGAGGGTTAATCCTATTAATGTGTTTTCGGTCATAAATCTACCAACTTCTTCTCTATGGTGGACCACCAAGGCCTTCTCTGCTGCTCTGAACTACAGTAGAATCAGACTCTACCAAATCAGAATCACTGGCTTACATTTCAATATATTTCTGTCCACGTATTCAATTATTCCTGATAGACTTTTAGTGTTTCGTGTTACGATACTTTCAAAGGTAAGTATCGTAAGACCACCAGAGTCAGCACTGCGACTTTTTTTTTTTTTTTTTAGCTCAAACTCCATGTTGCTGTTGCCTTCTAGCAGGTGAATGATCATGTCAGCATTTTCACATCTTTTGATTGGATGGTTAGGGATGGATAGATGGTAAACTAGTCAGCGGCAGCAAACCGCATCTGTAGCAAACTGCACAAGCTCAAATATAATTGTGTGAGACAGAGGAAAAACTAATTTGGTCATAGATACACTTACAAGGACATTTACAAGCTGGATATTTCAAGAGGAACTGGACATCAAAAAATGTCAAACATTTGTTAAGCTTTTATATATATATATATATATATATATATAGATAGATAGATATTGCCTCAGGAAAAGTGCAATACACAGAAAACCCAGGGTCATTTTTATTAGGTTAAGACACGTTGTATGTAATGCAGCTTTGGCTACAGATTTTCACTGCATGTGATTCCTGTCTGTGACCCAACACATTATTATGCTGAGTTTCTGTATAATGTTGATGAGTTCTATAACCATGGTGTTATAATAATGGTATTCGAAGGCGGACTGATTTAGGCAGGACACAACCAAAGGCTTGGGTTTGAAACGCACGGCCCGCTACTGATAAAAACAAAATGTATTATCTGTACTAGCAGCACGTAATACACTGACCAGGCATAACATTACAACATTACGACATTATGAAGTGAATAACACTGATTATCTCCTCATCCTGGCACCCGTTAGAGGGTGGGATTTATTTATTGGGCAGCAAGTGAACATTTTGTCCTTAAAGTTGATGTGTTAGAAGCAGGAAAAATGGGCAAGCGTAAGGATTTGAGTGAGTTTGATAAGGGCTAAGTCAGAGCATCTTCAAAACTGCAGCTCTTGTGAGGTGTTCCGGTCAGTATCTAATAAAAGTGGTCCAGTGGTGAACCGGTGACAGGATCATGAGGTTCACTGATGCACATGGGGAGCAAAGTCTAGCAACAGATGATCTCCTGTAACTCAAATTGCTGAAGAAGTTGCTGTTGTTGCTCAGTCAGAACTGTTTTGGCAGCAAAGGAAGACAAACACAATATTAAGCAGGTGTTCATAATGTTATTCCTGATTGGTGGTCGTAAACGTGGTCTGTGTATACTTAACGTCGCACTGCTCCACAGCGCCTCTCGTGGTTCAACAACAACAACAACAACGGAAAAACAGAAACGCATTTTATCTCTTGTCCCTCTGTGGGTTCCGTCCGTTGCGTGGTCAATGAGACCAAAACAGTCGCGGTGAATGTTGTGACAGTGGAGGTGCTTTGGGACGTGCACTGTTTTCTAGCACGAGGAAATCAAGAAGCTTTTCTACCTTTCTAACGGGGATTTTGATGTTTTATTCGTTCTTAATTCGGTATTTTATTCCGAGATTAAAGAGAACATCATGGTGAGGAGGATGAACTGTTTAACGGAATAACAGAGGCAGAAATAGCAGGTGATTATGCATCTTATATATAGAATGTGCATGAAGTAAACACTTTTAAGCTAAGTTAGTGTTTATTTTGTATTATTTGTGACTCCGATTGGTGTAAAATGTTAGTAGCTGAATGCATTGCAAAGCTTGCACTTGGAGCGTTTGGGTAGATTCCATCAGTTGTGGGTTTTTTTTATTTTTCCCTACAAAACAAAAAAATAAAAAGAAATGCATAAATGCACAAAACATTGGGTTAAGAGTGTTGATTTAATATACGATTGCAACATATTATGGAGAACAAATCCTATTTAAAATATAAAATAAATTGGTGCTTGTTTATTTAAATGCATGCAAATGCAATGCACCGATTTTGTTTATTTTATTTATTTATTGCTAGATCTAAGGTAGATGTGTATTTAACAGGCTTATGCGCGAGCTGAGACACTATGACTGATCACTATGAGAAGCCCAACGTGCACGAGCAGATGGAGGCGCGCGCTACCGGGCATTTGCCGGCGTGTTCACCGGCATCCGGTCCTCGTGCTCCAGAAACCACCGACACGTCCGAAAAGAGCTGTGGAAAAGTTAAGGGGAAACCATTAACCGGAATCGTGAAGCGAGGCCCCGATCTGGTGGCTCGGAGCAAGGCGCGCGCATGCGCTCCCGGCGCCGCCAAGGGCGCACGACGGCACGCGCTGACCCCCGCCGGAAGTCCGTGCAAATCCGCGGAGGATGAGGACGCGACCAGAGGTGCAAGAAATCCACGATCGGTCACGGTGGACACGTCCAAAGCCAAAACGTCTCTGGAGGCACTCAAGCTCAGCATCAGACAACTCAAATGGAAAGAGGTGAGAGAAACTGCAGGAGTTGTGACGTCACTACACGCATCTTAGTCAGCAAGGGCGTTTGTAGTATCTCTAAAACCCTGGTTCTGGGCATCACACTGATTTATGTGCACGTGCATCCACACCTGAAAGAGATGCACTATAGCTGATCCACATGCCAAGATTTTCTGTGGAAACCAGCAGAACCTCAAGGAAACCCACGAGACCACACTTATTTTGATGCACAAGAGTGCACTACAGTATTTAGTATATCCACATGATTATTTTTATACAGCAGGTCTATTAAACAGTAATATTTTACCAGTATGTTCTATTTACTGTTGCTCCTGAAGCAGAAATAGATCCTGAATAAAAAAAAAAAAATCACTTTATAGCCGGTTAATTAGTGTATAATGATTTGTACATTCCAGCCTGTGTTACTTTTTTCATCTTCATCAAACACGCTTTCAACTTGTGTTCCCGAAAAAATGATTGTTTGCCTGGCAGAGAGATACACACATCGAAACACGCGAAATATGAGCGCTTTTGCAATGTTTGACCAATCAAATTTGTTCAAGTGGTGAAGCGAATTGTTGCTTACTATATATATGTATACACAGTGAGGAAAATAACTGCTATTTTGCAAGTTCTCCCACTTAGAAAAACATGAAGGGGTCTGAAATTGTCATCGTAGGTGTATGTCTACTGTGAGAGACATAATCTAAAAAAAAAAAAATCCAGAAATCACAATGTATGATTTTTAAACTATTTATTTAACAATTGAATAATTTCCCATTAATTGTTCCAAATAAATTATTTATTAAACAAAATAATTTGCCTTTTTCGAGTACCGGGGCCTGTCAATAGGTGGCAGTGTAGGTAGCACAAGAATTACCTTGTTAATTCGTGACAATCGCATGAATTAAGAGTGCGACAGGTAGCAATTGACAGCACTGGAGATATATTCGAGAAGGCAAAAATGCAAACTCCGGACTGGGCTCTGGACAAATTCTACCCCAGATGAAGGTCCTGGTATAAGTGGTGTTTAAAAGAAAGCAAAAGCAGTGAGTTTGAGGTAAAAAAGTTATCTTTTGTTTGGATTTACTGTTTACTGTTGGGGATCTGACTGTACAGACTTTTATGCTTGGTGTCTAAGCGTGTGTGAAAGCTATCCAATGCTGCCATGGTTCCAAGCAGACTTAAACGCCCTCTCTTAATAAAATAC
The DNA here is from genome assembly GCA_024362625.1 of Silurus asotus. Classification (NCBI taxonomy): domain Eukaryota; kingdom Metazoa; phylum Chordata; class Actinopteri; order Siluriformes; family Siluridae; genus Silurus; species Silurus asotus. The sequence continues at coordinate 2,957,170 of MU583213.1, read as the reverse complement.
CTGCAAGGTAAAAAAAAAAAAAAAGGACTATTCTGTACGCCTGCATAAACATATTAAGAAACAGAGAACTTTATAAAAAAAAACCCCCCCAAAGTTGAATAAACGAGCTCTTAAAGCTAAACTCATAGCCAAATCAAAATATATTAAATTGTCATTATATTAACTGTGTTAGACTGCAGACATTTTGTAAAATTTTTTGTTATGTCATTATGATGTTGAGGTCACAGGTGGAGGTCAACCGATTCATCAGTTTTGCCAAGTGATCTGCATGGATAGTTGATTTCTGGAATTATCAGATGGCAAAAATCCATACCGACAGTTTTTCCGGGTTACGGTATACTGTTCGAGAGCGGCCTCTAGAGGTGATTTAGATATTAAGCATTTTACACCATGCATTAGCATATGTTGTTTATTTAGAAATTACTAATTTAAAAAAAATGATGTGGATTTTTTTTCATTTATACTGTATTTGAATTAACTGATGGAATTGGATGAATTTGTTCTGGATGACTTCAATGGCCGGTAAATGAATTTCCGCATGAATTTTAACAAAATATGCTAAAGCCTGAATATATCATCACGAATAAGATGCCCAATTAGTAAATTTATCTCCTGAATGATACTAGAGTCAAATTTCCAATGGCTCATATACTTCAGCTGAATATTTTATCACCCATCACTTGCAACTCAATTTTGTTCTTCAACACTTTCAGAGTCACTCGTGTATGGTTACATTCCACATTCTGGGGTAACAGGAATGACTCCATGCCTCCCATAAATATATAATTTACCCATTACATGGCACCATACGCACGGCTACGTGTGTTGTGTGACGGCTGCCTGGTGCGAGTTATACACACGATGAATGCATGTGAAGACTCACTCGTAACTTTAAACCTTCCTAGTAAGCCTTGGGTTTCATTTGATCCGTATCTGTTTTACCCTTTTGTCCTGTGCTGTTCGCCTATAATAAACCGAAAGACTCATGTACATTCTTGGGTAGTGATATTGGTAATGAGACGGACTGAAAAACAAAGACAAGTTACTAAAACTGTCACTCAAGTAACTAAATCCGACAGTGTCTGACAGCAGAGTAAAGCGTGTTTGGCTTTGGTGGCTATAACTTAATTGTATTGGGTTGCTCATAACAATGTGAAGAGTTTTAATGATTGGCATTTTGAGTAAGTTTGTAGTTGTGTGTATGTGTGGAAACATACATGTTTTTATGATTTGTTGATAACCATATGAGGATGTTGAGGTCACAGTTCGAGGTCAAACGGTTTTGGATCGGATAGTTAATTGCTGGAATTATCGAATGGCAAAAATCCATACTGATAGTTTTTCCGGGTTACGCTATACAGTACTAGAGCGGCCTCTAAAGGTGAATCACTGACACAACGTACTGTTTATTTGAATCATAAGTGCGACAAGTAGCAGCACTGGAGATATATTTGAAAAGGAAAAATGCTAACTCCTAACTGGGCTCTGGACAAATTCTAACCCAGATAAAGGCCCAAAAAAAAGGAAAAGAGTGGGCTAGAGGTAATATAGTGAAAGTTATCTTTTGTTTGGATTTATTTTGAGGCATCTGACTGTGCTGACTTTTATGCTTGGTGTGTAAGGTGTGTAAAAACTATCCAAAGCTGCCATGGTCCCAAGCAGACTTACACGCCTGCTCCGAACAAAATACCTGTCAGGTAAAAAAAAATAAAAAAAAAATAAAAGACTATTCTGTACACCTGCATAAAAATATTAAGAAATAGAGAACTTTAATGAAAAAACCCACAAAGTTAAATAAATGAACTTTCAAAGCTAAACTCCTAGCCAAATCAAAATACATTAAATTGTCATTATGTTAACTGTGTTATATTGCAGTCATTTTGCAAAAATTTTTGTTATGTCATATTATGATGTTGAGGTCACACGTAGAGGTCAACCAAATCATCGGTTTTGCCAATTGATCTGCATGGATAGTTGATTGCTGGAATTATCGGATAGCAAAACTCCATACCGATAGTTTTTCCGGGTTACGTTTTAATGTACGAGAGCGGCCTCTAGGGGTAAATCACTGACACAACGTACTGTTTATGATTTACTGATCATGTTTACTGTCTTTTCTTTCATTCGATTTAGTATTCATTCAATACTGGTTTTATTTATTTGAAGTGCTACTTTTTGTTTCAGTTTAAATACTGTTTATTAAATCTTATTTTCTTTAATATTTATTAATTATTCATTATTTATTAAAAATCCTGTGTTGTTTTATTTTTGTAATAAAGTTCAGTAGTATTTTAAATAGTGTTCTTTTTTTTTTATCCAGTATTCATTTGAAAAATGTATTAATTATCTTCCTCATCCTGGTCCTTTTCCAACTGTGTAATTATGTTTGTTGGCATGGTAATGCCAATAGCACATGTTGGCCTTTTTTCTGGAAGTGTAGATCATTCTGAAATGTGCTCCATATATAAATTAAAAATGAAAATGTAGTGAATGCCATTCTTTTTGGTGTGTCAAAAAAGTGTCTCAGCTCTTCCTGCTGACGTTAAACACATGGGTCGCAGTTTGAAGGTAGAAAATGATTAAGCATGATTAGTGATTAATCTGGGATAATCTTATTTCTATCCGATCCCGTTTGCAGGTCAATGAGGGACTTAACAGACAGAAGCCAGTGTGGAAGCTACTTTTAAGTACTTGTATAAAGTTTGAATAGAAAATCCTTTCTTTTGTTTTTTTTTAAACCAAAAGACTTGTAAATAGAGTCACTGATTATAATAGAGATTTTCCTTGATTTTGTGTTTGTTTCTCAATTGCATGTGACCTTTCCACAACCCTATTTCCACATTCCTAATCTGATCACATCCCTCGTTTCCTTAGTGTACCAGGTGCCTAATATAGAAACAGTGCTCCATCTCTATTACCCTGTTAAACAGTGATATAGTCCTCACAGAATCCAATCTGGTACACGTCATTTCACATACAGTTTGAACATCGCGTTTATATTACATTCTTAAAAAGGTAAAGCAGGCTCAAAAAAAGCTCACTATTGAGACCTTTTCATTTATTGTTTTCAGACACCTGCATGTTTTTGCAACAAACTAAAAAAAACGACAAAGACAAACATGATTTGGACAGTAAATGATTAAAAGAAAGTTTAGTGGACAGGTGATTCTAAATTGGACATTTCTGTCTCCAACAGAGGATCTTGTGCAAGATGGAGAAGCTTAATGTTTTGTGGTTGTTTCGGAGCTTTAACGTTTTTATTTTGGGATTAAAAATAAAGCTTATCTGTTGTTTCCAATGTAGTGTAAGACTGAAAATCCAAATGATGGCTCTAAACAAATAACTACATACACTATTAACAGTACCTAAATAAATGTGTTTTTTTTGTTTTTTTATATATATCGTTAATTTTGGGGATGGTGCACAGTTTTTAGGTCTCACTCATGAATTTTTTAGTGTAGTTTTGCTGACTGTTCAAAAGCCAAAAAATTTGCCATACAAGCGTAGTGTAGCAAAACATTAGTTTGTTACAGACAATTAAATTATGGAATATTTTGCAGTTTCATATGATAAGTCATTGTATAAATAAACCATAAGCCAATAATTAACACCTGCATATACCCCTTGCTCATACAATTGCTAATTTAAGATATTCAAAGTTTGTGAATTAATGTTGACTTTATTTGTGCTTTATTTGTAATTTGTTAATAGATGTGTTCATTTTATTTCATTCAGTATGGTGTATTAATACAGTGATCACTTTAATAACTGTATTAGGTGTATATCTGTGATAAGTTTCCATGTGCATGCACTGCACATTATCGGCACAGATATTTTTTTAATTTAGAAATATTTAAAGTTATATTATACTAGTTGCTTCACTTTTTTTTTTCGATTTTTCTTTTGTTATATACACCTCAGGCTTTTACTCAGTTTTTTTTTATAAAGTATCAGTACTGAATTTGCTCTGTGGTTAGAGATTTTTAATGTTGTTTTCTTCTCTCTCCATTCACTCTCTCAGTTTCCAACAGGCAGACGGACTGCATGTGATATTTACTGGCATGGCGTCTCCTTTCATGATCATGAGAATATTGTTTCAGGGCAGGTCAACAAATTCCCAGGTAAGTTACAATGAACAAAAAAAATATATATATATTTTATATATACATATACTTGGCATATATAGAAAAATAATATATACTGTATCATTACATATACAAACCTTAATTCAAATCAATTATCTAATTCCAAGATAAGATGTAAACCAATTGCATTGTAACATTTCATGAGGGGAATCTGGGTTTAATTATTTGAGTTGAATTTTCTTCAGGGCATTAGAAATGCATGGTCACTATATGGACTTTTTGGCTGTTTGGAAACAAATTGTGTTAATGTAAGTCTATAAAATAAAGTGTATACGATATATGCATTTGAATTCGGTAAATTATCCTGGAAAAGCTGTTACAGACTTTCAAAAATATTGTGGCCATGATCATTCTTACTAGTATTTATAATAGTATTTTTTTTTAATGCATTATTCCTATCAGGTATAATTATTTTACAGTAAATACCTAAAAGATTTGTTTATTACTCATTTTACTACAACCTCAATTCCAAAAAAGGTGGGACACTGTACAAATTGTGAAAAAAATGCAATGCAATGATGTGGAAGTTTCAATTCCAATATTTTATTCAGAATACAACAGAGATGACATATCAAATCTTTAAACTGAGAAAATGTATAATTTTAAGGGAAGACGCATCTCAATAACTTTGGGACAAGGTCATGTTTACCACTGTGTGGCATCCCCTCTACTTTTTTAACAGTCTGCAAACGTCTGGGGACTGAGAAGACAAGTTGCTCAAGTTTAGGAATAGGAATGTTGTCGCTTTCTTGTCTAATACAGGCTTCTAGTTGCTCAACTGTCTTGGGTCTTCTTTGTTGCGTTTTCCTCTTTATGATGCGCCAAATGTTTTCTATAAGGACAAATAAATGCTTGCTGTGCTCAAATCTGTGGTTTGATGAACCCTGTATTAAAATGTAAAAATTACTCTATCTGGTATTTGAGGTAAATATCATATGTCATACCACCATCCTTTCCTGGAATGTTCTTGTCGACTCCTTGTCGACTCAGCACTAATAGTGAACGACAGAGCACCATGGAAGTCATTCTGGGTTTGTAGAATAACTCCCATAATAATAATAATCTCTACTCAGTCCACTGGGAGGTGTGATGTTAAATTAGTAGAACCTGGTGATGGTGCATGGTGATTCCCTAATAGAACCAAAGATTGTGTTGTTGCATACAGCTATGTAATGACTATGAGGAGGAGACACTACTAATTGAGTGGCATATGAGTGTATAGGTTTGGTGTCTCACCAGCTTACCAGTATGTTCACCACCCACTGGGCCTGTCTTTCTTTAGAAAAGGCAGCCTTCCATGTCTTGAAGAATGGCCGCCCTCAGTCTAAGTAGTGTGTAATGTCAGTGAGAAGTTCAAATGTATCCTGAATTACACAGTCTTCTGTGAAATTACGTATATATATAGAGCTGTATACCGGTGTCTTAGGGCCACCTGCATAGGTACATCACTGAAATACTTGTGAGGGAGAGACTAAAGTGTAGAACAGGGACTGTCTGGCAAATCTCCCAAGGCAGTTGTGTTTTGGCAACATGGAAATATGTGTTTCGTAATTCCACTGGCACGATCTAGTCCTGTATTTGCATAGCACAAATGAACATGGGAATGGAACAGCTTTAAATAACCAGTTCAGCTCTTTTAAATCTAGACTGGATAGAAGTCATTGTAAGTCTTCTGAGATGGAAAATACATTTTGTAATATTCATTATTCTGGGCTGTTGGATTTATTTTTACTTTTCATGCTTCCCTCCAAAACAAACCTATGTGGGAAAACCCTGATTGCAGAGAATGTTGGAGATTGGAAATGGGGCAGGAGTTTGTTTCATCTCTGTGAAAATGCTCATCAAGACCCGCTGACCTGATGTGTGCAATATTTCTGGCTGAAAATCACACCACTGTAGGCCCTGGCCATTTAGTGGTTTAGTAGCACTGCTTAATGGCTGAATTATTTGGATTCATTTCAAGTTGGGGTTCAAATCACTCGTCAAGGGCATTCCATGTTGGCATTGTTAGCATTGCAGAACTCTATCTGGTACGATGGTCGATGCTAAAGGCAGTGAGCACGTTGTTGATGCATCGTTGCTTGGCATCCAAAGTGTTCTAACACGAAGTACAGGGGTGTCACCCTTCCAGCATGACTAACTGGAAACTGTATATATTGTGGTCAGGGGAAATTCATTCAAGCATGCTAGCAGTTTTTAGCTATGGGCTGTGGATGGATTGAAACCCGACTCCAGATGTGTGTCTCTCATCACTTTAGCAGCCCGAGCCACAGAGGAGCATGAGCCAATAATAAATGCAGCGCAAGGACCTCGCCTGGTGGAGAGATGTGTTGGAAATGGAAGGAACCGAACTCGAGTTGCATTTGTTTGAGCCCACTTTGCAACACCTATGCACAGGCTTGACCGCTGGATTGTTAATGCTCAGGGAGATGGTTTTGAAGGAACTGACCCTCTGCTTTATGTTTACCCTACCAGATCTCAGCAAAGACCAGTAGCTACTAAATAATAGGGAAATAGTGAACCATTGTCAAATAGTAAATGAAGCCATTACTAATGCTGCTTATTTTTTCAGATGTTCCCGTTAGGGGCCGCAACAGCAGATCACCCGTCGCTATACCACCCTTTCCTCTGCATCTACCTTTTTCAAATCAACCACCTGCATGTCTTTTCTCACCAAACCAATAAACCTTCTCCTTGGCCTTCCTCTTTACCTCTTCTAGCGAAATACCCCTTGTTCCTCTTCCTACATGTCCTACATGTCCTACATGTTCCCTTCTAATAAACTCCTTTTTAATACTGTCCCACAGTCTGTTAATGTAAAAAACCTATTCAATACATTATGTTCATTTAGAAACGCCATTAAAATTAAACAATTGCCATTTGTATATGGGAAGTGGTAGCTCAGTGGTCAAGATTTTGAACCGAAGTTCAAATCTCAGCACCACCAAGAACAAAGCCCTTAACCCTCATCTGCTAAGATAATTGTAAGTCGCTCCAAAAAGGAGCATCTGCCAACATGCACATGTATTTCTGGTTGTACATTCAACTCAATATTGTTGTACACACAATCTGACTGGGATAAATTAAGAGAAATAAAAATAGCTGTATGACCGATGTACTTATTACAAATAGCACATCATATGTCTGATTGCTGGAAGCTCTTTGCCTGTGACTGTCAGAAGGAGTGAAACAGTGCATGTAACTATGTTTAAATCTCGACCCGAGTCATACATTTAACCGTGTTAACTGACTCTGACATTGATAGATGACTGACTTATGAAACCTCTATTACATTAGATCAAATATCGTTACCAGTCAGAAAGTGTTTACTAGTAATACAAGGTCTTGTCTGTGTTTATGTGCAGGAATGGTAGAGATGTTGCACAAGATCAACCTAAGTCGTGCCGTACGCACCATGCAGCAGCTTTTCCCGGAAGAGTACAACTTTTACCCTCGCTCATGGATCCTGCCTGAAGAGTATCAGCTGTTCTCCACTGAGGTGCAGAATTCTATTCATGAGCATGAAGAGAATGAATATACCATAAGAAAGAAAGCATACTATAAAAGGCACAATACACCCTGCCAAACTGCTTGATCCACTTGATTAGTTAAGGATTAAGCCTTTAATGAGCCAGGCGTTGGACAACAATGATCTTAATGAAGTACTTTGGGTTCATCGGAGTCAAAAAAGAACGCAGAAGAAATTCTGTCCAGACATTTTATAATATTCTCCCTTTGAAGTGTAAATAGGATTTAGCCTTTAAATGTAAATAAAGTGTAGGATGACTTGAGTAAAGGAACACATGGCTGGGTGATTCCACTATCTAGCCCGAGGTCAACAGATGGTAGTCAACGGAATTTACACCTTTTGCTGGTGCCGGCGCCCCCAGCAGGTCGGGGTAGGGTATTGATTAAAAGATAATCATGGTCTCGGACACCTTTTGGTTAGAGATAGTCCTTGAGGGCTTGCTGCCTCTCCCACACTGATTAAATTAAGACTATGATTAGATTTGACTCGACCGAAATTCCGAACAAATTCCATATTTACTTTTGTGATTTTTAAGCCGTTTGCGGATGAGCTCATTTTGATCAAGCTTGGGGTGGAATCTGGGTTGAGGCAGAGACTGTAAATTCTTACAGCTTGGTGACATTAATATCAAAACTTTAGAACTAGACTGAGAAATATTATTCTATTAAAATTATTACTCTGTGGCTTAAAGAGCACGACTTATTACCCACTATTAGCAATGTAACCCATGTAGAATAGAAAATGGTAAGAGAAATATAACCAAATAGGAATACACCATTTTATTTTGTTTGTTTGCTTGTTTGTTACATGATTACTTAGTAACTTAAATCATTCAAGTTTCGAAGAAGAAATCGCTTCACAGGGCATTGGGATTTAATGCACGGCATGCGAGCTTCCTGTGTAACTGCCTCGTATCTGCTAGTTTAGTTGCTAGTTTAGTTTTTGGAAAAGAGGAACAAAAAAATTTAACTTAATAGGTTAGAAATGATCAACAAACAACATTGTGTTAAAAGAACACACGTACATCTTTCAGTCAAGTAACGGAAATTCTATATTGCTTTCGTTTACAATGAAATTTTTATTAAACTGGTGCAACTAGCTAGTCACTTAGCTAGTTGCTTAGCTAGGCAGAGAATATGGCTGCTGCTGTTGTAACTGCTCGAAAGTATCATTTAAACACCAAACGAATCCTGCTTAGAGATTCTTTATCGGCAGTTTGTTCCTTGTATTTGGCGTATACGCAGTGTGCAAACTTTTTCCCTCACTTACACCTAGTCTGTTTTTTTTGTTTTGTTTTGTTTTTTAGCAGTAGTTGTGGCAGTAATTGGCAGAAATAGAATTACTGTGAATCCAGGTTTAGCCATTTACAGTATCTGCCAGAAAGCAAGTAATGACAACCTGGGATCTAGGTTAATTCTGCAAACCCCTTTTAGAATCAGGAAGGAGGAAAATTCAGGTGAGGAAATCATTTGATTTGTTTATAACTACATAACTGTACATTTTGACCCAAATGCTGTAGAGGGCAGCAGAGTTCTGTTGTAAATTCAAAGCTGGAATTTGAGAAGAAATGTAAGGTTTTTTTTCTCACCCCTCCATTCATTCTTTTAACCTGATGCATAATAGATTCGGATGTTGAAAGACAGCGACTCCAGCCTGAAACCCACATTCATTGTCAAACCCAACTCCGGCTCCCAAGGCGACGGCATCTACCTCATCCGTGACCCTGCTGACCTCCGGGCCATCTCAGGATCACAAGTCAAGCAGGCGGTGGTTCAAGAGTACATTCAGAAACCGCTCCTCATCGACAAGCTCAAGTTTGACATTCGCCTTTACGTTCTTGTACGTTCTCTGGACCCTTTAGAAATCTACATCGCTAAAGAAGGCCTTTCTAGATTTTGCACAGAACTGTACCAGGAACCGAGCCAGAAAAACCTCAATCATGTGTTCATGCATTTGACGAACTACTCGCTGAACATTCAAAGTGGCAATTTTGTGCACTCGGACAGCTGCAGCACAGGGAGCAAGCGCACGTTTTCCAGTGTCCTTTATCGTCTCGCCTCTAAAGGAGTTGACATTAAGAAGCTTTGGTCAGATATCATAGCGCTGGTTATCAAGACAGTTATTGCACTTGTACCTGAATTGAAGGTCTATTATCAAGCTGATATTCCACCAGGCAAACCAGGACCTACTTGTTTTCAGGTAGGTTTCTGATATAATACAATTATATTTTACAAGACAAATACACTTGAACACAGCATTTTCTAGATAACAATTTTTTTGCCGTTCACAGCTCATATAGCGATGCTAAAATGTCACCATGACAACAGCGATAAATAGGTAATGATTCCATATTCTATGAACAACTTATGCATTTATAGATCCTGGGCTTTGACATCCTGTTGATGAAGAACTTAAAGCCCGTTCTCCTGGAGGTCAACGCCAATCCGAGCATGAGGATTGAACATGAACAGGAGGTGAGGTGGTAAAAATTCAATACACACAGCTGAATAAATGAGGGGAGAAACATAGTGGTACCGCTCGTATTCACTGGTCTGGAGGTGGAGAACAAACCCTTTCCCGGGCGGAGACACGCTAGCTTCCGGGTTGGCCGACCTCCTCACAATGTCTAGCTTTTCTTCAAAATGGATTTTTAAGTATGTCTGATACCAAATCAATTTCTCTTCCTCCGTAGGCATAAAATAATCGATCTCAGATGTATTAATGTGTGAAGAGAGCTACAGACATGTTTTGCCAGTCGAACTGGGTTACAATCGAACACAGTTTCCCTCTGACCAATCAATTTAGAGTACGGAAAAATGCCAACGCTATTCTGGGCCAGCTAGCTGCCCTGTGAGGTGAATTTGAAATCTGATTGGGTAAATAAACAGACCTGTTGGTAATATTCTCAAAGCTAAAAGGGCCAGCAGTACTGACTTTGGGCAGATTAGATTGACATGGCAGCACATAGAGACTGACAACTGGACAAAAAATTCACATACAAGTACTGGAAGCAGTGCAGCCAAGAGAAACGCTACGAAATGAAGAGAATAAATTATTACAATTTCATGGAACAAATATGAGAATCGAGTTTGTAAATGTAGGTCAGTGCTTCTGATAGTGTTTAGGCCAATCCTGGAATTACTGAAATACATTGGGAAAGCATGGCATACTTTCAGAGAATGGTATTTACCCCAAATGCTTGACATGAAGCGTAAATACCACTATGCTGTAGGATCTATTTTACTCCCATGATTTTTGTTCACTTGAGTCAGTTCTTCTGACTGAACTCCTATATCCAATGATGAAACCTTTTTTCACCTTGCACGAGCCTTCTCTTCTGGAATGACTTAATCCTCAGGGTACATGAACCCATCGAATGGTTTGATGATGATAAATCATACACTATGGCTTTCACAGTCAGAATTTTTCAACACTTTTATGAAACTCAGCGATTTTGGACCAGAGAGCACTTTTTGTCAGTACCATCAATTTTTAACTGCTGAGGAAATATTTTTTTAATGAATGGTGCTAATCACTCCAGTACAATTCCAAAGACTTGTAGAATCTATAACGTTGAAGCAGTAAGTTAGCATGGGCCAACACCAACAACTTACAAAGACACCACTACTTCTTTCTTTTTTGTCAGATATTTTCTGTAGGAGAATATTTATTTAAAATTTATGGCATAAGACTAATAAAGTACAGGTTCAATCATAAAAATCATATAGGGGCCTGCGAATAGTGTAAACAGCATAGGAAGTCCCAGTAATAGAGCATGCAATTTCTGGTTAAAATGTGGCAACCCCTGATTTGAAACCACAGTCAGCTTGGACACAATTAACCACCACTGATTTCTCATAAAGGTTTTCTGGATGCTTTCGGTTTAATCATTTCTGCAAGCTAAATGAAGCAGTGTCGCCACAATGTTCACAGCGGAAGGTGATGTCCAGTTTGGTCTGCTGTTGTGACTAGAGGGAGGGTTTGCGGTTTTGCCAATTAATAGTCCCCAGTAGTTGATTGCTGAGACTATTGGCTATAAGATTACTAGAGCAGCTGAGAAGGTTTGCTGTCATTATACAGTACAAGAGCAGCCTCTAGAGGCGAATCACTGACACTGTCTCTTTATTTTGGATGTAAATATTTTTGGAAGGTTACTTTTAGTTTCAGTTTGAATGTATGTCTTTTATTTTTCTACATTTCTAATAATATATTTATTTTATATAGCACATTTTTATGATTGAGTACTGTTGTATTATTTGTATTTTTTGGAAATGAAGTTCAGTACTATTTCACATGGAGTGAATATCTAGTTGTGCCTACATGAATTAAGGCTGAATTGGAGGGCTGTTCATGTTGAGTAATGCGGACAGTGTAGGCACTGTTGTGTGTCATTATTTAAGTAGATGGGAAAGCTATCCATGCACTTATCAGCTCAGATATAGAAGAGTATTGACATAGACAGCAGACCAGTGTCTTTAGGGTGAAATGGATCTACGGCACTCTTGTTTTTAACCTTCGGGTAAATTATTCTTGGTGTTCTTATGCGGAACAGTCAAAAGAAAAAACGGTTTTTACACTTACATATTCAGGATTTCCAATTATTCTTTCTTTTTTTTTTAACTGGACAAAAATGGCTATATCCATTGGTTACTTAAAATTCTCATATATTCATATTTACAATAGCATGCAGTTTGGAAATGGAATAAAATGTTGTATTATTCTCTCTGTTTTTATTATTATTTATTTATTCTCTCTTCATCATGTCTTGTACACTATAAAATGTGTTCTCGTGTGATAATTCAACCCTTGTATAAAGACCCACATATTAAAATGCAACTATGAAACATTCTTATGTTTCAGGTATCGCCTGGTGTTTTTGAGTATGTACCCAGTCCAGTGGATGAGGAAGTCAAAGTAAGTGTCATCAGGGATACACTCCGCCTTATAGATCCAGCCCAGAGGAAGCCAACCACGTGAGTCTATTTTTCTGTTGAGGTCAATAAACTGATACCAAAGTGCCTGTAATGATCAAATTAAAAAAAAAGCTGAAGCAGCCATTCTCCAGAGAATCTCACCGAAGTGCTTTGTAGTCTTCGTCAAAACCATGTCCTTGCACTCATGCCAGTAGAAGAATGCCAATGAACTTAATTTTACCATCAGATAAATGATGAATTCATTAGCTTCACCATTGGAAGAATAGAAGTTCTCGTGTGCTTGCTGCAAGACTAATTGGTTAAGCTAAAACTGGAAACTAATGTAATGTGAAAGCAGACATGGCAAGGTGTGTTAATACAGACTAAAGACAAGGAATCTGCTTTGAAAAGGTTGAATCCGCTGTCAGGAAGTGTGTAGTGCAGCATTATTCGGACTCTTGCTCCTTGCAATGTCTGGTAGCCCGGGTTGTCACAGACCCACGAATCAAAAATTTAAATAAATTAAGCTCTACACTGTGTGTGTGTGTGTGTGTGTGTGTGTGTGTGTTTTAGGATCGCTCGATGCCGAGCATTTCGCATTTGGTTTGAATTCCGTTTGTCTGTGTGTACATCCTTATCTCCAAAAATCTATGTAATTAAATTAAATGGAGCATCGAAATTGACTTCACCCTCAAGAAACACCACCCCTCAAAAAAAAAAAAGGGAGGAGGTGATCTGTTTAAACAAGAACGCAGCAGAAGCGAGAAAGATAAATTGTTGGATTGTGCGTGGGCATTCCACTGCCTTCGTTTTGCATAATCACGACTAATACAGAGAACATAAACGAGACTCGAGGTTAATGGCTTCCTGCAATTGTTGAAATCGATTTATTTATTTTATTTTTTTTGCCTAAGAACACTTCCCACACAATTCCCAGAGCTTATGCATAATGAAAATATTGTATTACATGCGTCAGATACGCTTTCAAATTGCATAGCAAATTATGGGCCTGCCTTCTGACCAGCGTGCTCCATCACTCACAGTACAGTACATGATATTTTACTCTGGTGTTGATGTGTAACAGGTGGAAAACTAATACACAAATTAGAGATGTATGGATGCCATGAAACCAACATTAAAGGGATTAATAGCCCTGATGACAATATATTATAAGTTACTGTATATCCCATAGACTATAGAGAAAATGAATCGTCTTTTATAGATGTCTTCTTTTGGACTAGGATGCTTTGGGATTTGTAACTAACATCCTGACGCAATGTGCTGATGCCTTTTTTTTTTTGCTTTGCATGTTCCATTGAGACACCTAAAAGGGGATCTTGTGTGCAGTGTGAGCTTTTCTAAAAATCAGGCCTGCAACACTCCTCTGTTAGACAACAGGTCTAAAATACATTTTGACCACCCAGATTGTTGGGACTGGCATTTCATTTCAATAAGACCTCTTGAACAGCTGTGCAAGACAAATCACTCTATTAAAAAAAAAATTTGGATCGGTAAGAACTTTATATTCTCAAGTGAAACCATTTTGGCTCATCCACTCCTTTGGAACCTTTTAACCAGAACCATAAAACCCACAGTGCTGTAAAGTGCATCCACCAAGGGAAGCAGATACACTTCTCTCACTCTCCTACTTAATCCGTAAATTCATGCTAGTATGTGCCAGTTCATGAGGTGCTAGGATCAGTTCTTAAAAAAAACTTCAGGGAAATCGGCATATTCGAGTCTGGAAAAGTATGGAATTTTGACATGAAAGTTTTGTAGGACCCCTTTGCTTGTAGAGATTTGTGTTTATTCAGACACAAGGGTGTTAGTACAGTCAGGTTCTGATGTAGGTGAGGTGAGGAGGCCTGGGGTGCAGTCAGCATTCACATTCATCCCAAAGGCGTTCAATAAGGTTGAGTTCAGAGCTCTACAGCAGGAGATCTTCCTTTCCAAACCTAATAAACTATATCTTACAGAGCTGGCTTTGTGCACAGGGGCATTGTCATGCTGGGACAGGTTTGGGTCTCCTAGTTCAACAGAAGATAAATCCTATACAGGTGTTGGGCTCTTACGTTGTAGGAGTGTTTCAAGCAGTTTACTCTTGTCTCTTTTTATTTATTTTATTGTTAAACATTAAAACCTCCAAACAATGGGATATCGGTCTTGCTGCCGCAGAGTTAAATCCACTAAAACCAAATAGGGCAAGGTCTGGCCTATAAACAAGCTTTCTTTAGCCCCAATCCATGATTCATAAATCAAAGATTTTCCATGAATGGCATGACCAATGTTCTTGCCTTCCTGTGGAATTACAGCTTACAGTTCCTATCGGAAGCCTTTTCCAATAAATTATCACACTGCTGCACCACATCTGGGTTTCCAGTTGATTCATGGAAGAGGTACAAATGGTCATTATTAATAGCACATGGGATTAGAATTTGGCTTTAGGTTATGTTTGTCCATTTTTAAAGTTCAATCTCTATAAGTCATACCTTTAGACAGTTCTAATGGTTATTAGGGCTTTTGTTTGTCACTCATCAGGTGATCAAATCAGTGTCTGCATTCACTTTAACTTTCCCATTTCTTCAGCAGTTCACATACACTATATTGCCAAAAGTATTGGGTCACCTGGTCATAAGTATATGTGATTTTTCAGCATCGCATTTCACATTTAGTCCCAATTTTCTCTTATAATTCCCTCCACTCTTCTGGGAAGATCTCTTACTAAAGTGTGCTCATGGATATTTGTGTTCATCAGCCACAAAAGTGTTACGAAAAGCAGGTACTGATGAAGGTGAGGAGACCTGGGGTGCAGTCAGTATTCCAATATATTCCAAAGGTGTTCAGTAGGGATGAGATCAGAGCTCTACAGCAGGCCACTCAAGATCTTCCTCTCTTTGTGCACAGGGGCATCAGCCGTGCTGAAACAGGTTTTGGGTTTCCAAGTTCAAGTGAATGCAATATTGTATTATAGCGCATTTAAAGACGTCCTGAACAATTGAGTGCCTCCGGCTTTGTGGTAACAGTTTGGAAAAAAACCACATATAGCAGGAAAGGTCAGGTGTCCCAATACTTTTGGAAATATAGTGTATATAGTCTCTGCTAATGTTTATACCCATTCCAAGCACTGACTTATATACAGTACAGATTTCTGCCCTTTGACTCTCCTGAAACATTTGATGTAAACATTTTTTGCATTGTAGCCCTGAAAAATCAGCACACCTGAAACATGTTTTGAAATCGTATTTCCAGTGAAGGGGGAATATAATACCACATCATCCTATTGTTTGCTTTCAATATGACAGTTTGAGACACGTTTGATAGACAAGTGTCCACAATATAATGTACAGAATATTACACCTTTTTTTTCCCCCTATGGGGCCTACTCAGTATTTCATACTTATACAAGGAAAATAAGTGAGTACAAAGCAGCCCATAAAATATTGGGCCAGGAATAATACATTAGAAATAAAATTTCAAGGCCAAATCTTTCATTTTACCTCATGATTAAACATGCTGTGGAACTTTCCTATACTCAAAAGTGGGTAATTTTCCTGATTTTAGCTTAACATTGGTAAACCACTTTTCATCTGTTGATGTCCTTATATTTAAAAAGATGATCATTGGTTGCTAAAAATCACATCTTTTAAATGCTAAGGTGCATCAAAGTGCTCTGATGGGCTGGACCTCTCAGAAAACTCTTTTTCTCACGAAAGAAACACGACAGTAACTTACTATTATGTTGACCAAATGCTACAAATATCCAAAAAAAAAAATTTCTAAATTGCAATTAAAACACTTAAAATGCCTGTGATTGGGAAGGGCACTTACTTTGTTTAAAATCCGCTCACGGATTCTTTTTATCAATATAGGAGAAAATCTCTCTCAACATCTCAATGTCATTAAAGAATTCTTCATTCATTCTTTTGTCTCTAGACTTTCAGCTACAAGCATTTCTTCAATGTTTACATAAAACTAATGGTCCATAAAATGAGATCGAGGAAAATAAAAACCGATTGCACCTCATCAGTTTGGGGCATTAATAATGGTTTCCATGAAATTAAGTTAATTGTGTGAAGTTCTACTATATGAACAGCCAAAAAGACAAGATTAAAAAGAAACTTTTAATGGTTTTATAATTCTAACCCAAGTAAGAGACCATGTCTTGTTGCTTGGGTAAAATGCTATCTGGGCACATTTTCAAAGTGTTCATCCAGTGATCCGGTTCCTTTTCCCACAGAACTTCAGAAGAAGCCATCGTCTTGGAAGCCGGATCGGATGAAAAGGCAGAGCTTGTCGAGTCACTTCCGTCTCTGTCTCTCAAACAAGTCTTTCCGAAGTACATGAAGCAGTTCAACTATTTGCGGATATTAGAGCGAATCGCAGACATTTTCTTGCGCTTTCTTGGGGTCAAAGGAACCATGAAACTCGGCCCGACCAGCTTCCGCACTTTCATCAGGCAAGACTAGTCGATTCTTTTTTTATGGAAGTAATATTTCTGCATTAATGTAAAGTGACATAATACTTTTATATAAAATCTACTGTAAATGTATTAATAGTCTACTTTTATATTATTTATGTATATTAACAGAAAGGCCATGAAACAAGTTCCTATTAGCCGAAAGTTATAACTAAAGCTATACAAAGTAGTATCTGTTCTTAATAGTTTAATATCTGATACCATAACAGCTATACAAATCTCAGTTAATGATAAATAATAATAATAATATAAACTGTTTTCATTGTACCAATAAACTTCCATTCCGTGTCCAAGTTCTAACAATAGAGAAAAACACTTGTCCCATGTTACTATAGAAATATCAAACAAAATTGATTGCAATAAACTAAACTTTATTTACATTTCATGTATATAACGAATTATCCGGACTATAAGCTGCTACTTTTTTCCCACGCTTTAAACCCCGCGGCCTAAACAACAAAGCGGCTAATTTATGGATACAGGCTTATAGACAGGTGCGGCTTATAGACAGGTGCGGCTTATTTATGTTTAAAATAAAAAACTTTGTTAACTTCAGTGGGTGCGGCTTATATTTGGGTGCGCTTAATAGTCTGGAGATTACTGTATATATTTTTTGTAAACTAACACCTTTTGAGCGTAGTAAAAAGTGTGGAGGTTTATGTTTCATCGTACGATAAAGCGTGCTTAAATAACACCTTTATTATAATACAGTGAGATCATTACCTTTGATCTTGTACTTAATGAAAGCATACTGAAACACTCAAACTAGCACACTGTCTCTTGAAGGAATTGCAAGCTGAGTAACAGCAGTTTCACCATGGCCTCAGTGGACATCTTGTACATCGACATCACTCGCCGCTGGGCTGGTGCACTTTCTGACTCCAGAGAAGCTGGTAAGCAACCTGGTGTTCTGCATTTGATCTGTTTAACAGATTTGTGTTTTTTTTCTAGAATGTTTTGAAATGGTGTGGTTTATTCATCATGATTCATCATGACATCATTATTCATCTATTCATCATGAGTTAAGGGATTTATTCTGGTTAGGGTTCTCACAGTTCTCACAGACCTACAGCCGATCCTGGAAACAATAGGCAGGATACTGGGACTGGCAGGCAATTAAGCAATTAAGCATAGCCACATACAAACATATGACATAATCTAACACAAAAACACACTTCACCTGCGTTCTGAGCTGCACGGCATCGGGAGAAAAGCTTCACCGATGGTGATTTTTAAACGCACGAAGATGCCAAAAGAAAAACTCTCAAGAGAAATAGTTGTGAAAGGAAGGAGGAAGACAGTGAACAATGACTTGTTTTGGTTGGCTACTGTTTAGATACAAGCCGTGTAACAGACTCTGTCTTTCATTAAAGCCTGTGTAAAGTTAATTAGTTTCAGTGTAGACAGGCTTATAGACAGGTGCGGCTTATAGACAGGTGCCGCTTATTTATGTTCAAAATAAAAAACTTTGTTAACTTCAGTGGGTGCGGCTTATATTTGGGTGCGCTTAATAGTCTGGAGATTGCTGTATATATTTTTTGTAAACTAACACCTTTCGAGCGTAGTAAAAAGTGTGGAGGTTTATGTTTCATCGTACGATAAAGCGTGCGTAAATAACACCTTTATTATAATACAGTGAGATCATTACATTTGATCTTGTACCTAATAAAAGCATACTGAAACACTCAAACTAGCACACTGTCTCTTGAAGGAATTGCAAGCTGAGTAACAGCAGTTTCACCATGGCCTCAGTGGACATCTTGTACATCGACATCACTCGCCGCTGGGCTGGTGCACTTTCTGACTCCAGAGAAGCTGGTAAGCAACCTGGTGTTCTGCATTTGATCTGTTTAACAGATTTGTGTTTTTTTTCTAGAATGTTTTGAAATGGTGTGGTTTATTCATCATGATTCATCATGACATCATTATTCATCTATTCATCATGAGTTAAGGGATTTATTCTGGTTAGGGTTCTCACAGTTCTCACAGACCTACAGCCGATCCTGGAAACAATAGGCAGGATACTGGGACTGGCAGGCAATTAAGCAATTAAGCATAGCCACATACAAACATATGACATAATCTAACACAAAGTGGCAACAACAGGGGAGGCAAATGGGATATTTGGACGATCTCCATTTATATTGTGAATGTGCATTTTTTGATTTTAATATTTCTTTATATTTATACTATATAACAGTGAAAATACCGTCAAAGCGATTTGCTCATAGACCCATATACAGCAAATGAATACAGTATGAATGATTTCATACTAAAGCAGTTCTTCTGTTGCTTCTTGCTTAGCCAAATAAGACTACCAAGCGCTTGTTTTTATAGTTGCTTGGTGACTTTGGTTTCCATGGCTACGGCAGGACTGCAGATGTGTATTTCTGTTCTCTACAAGATTTTATTCAAGTTGCCACCGTGTTTTTTATTTTTATTTTTTTTGATACATAAAGAATTGTATTTATTTATATAAATATGATGTCACAAATTTGAGTATTTCAAATAAATGCATCTTTAAGGTCGCTGCTTTTTCCAGGAATGGGACTGCAGGCCTTCGTGGAGGCGTTTTTTTTCTTAGCCTCACGCAGGTTTAAAGCATCACCGCTGAAGGAACAAGTGCTCTCGCTGCTGGAGCTGTGCGAAACCACGCTCGAGGGGGAGGGACAAGCCGAGAAGCCACGCCCCTCGAAACCCCACCCCGGTTTCAATTCTGCTCACGTTCCAAGCGCATTCAATTCCCCTGCCAGCACTCGCCGTCGTCAGGCGCTGCAACCTTCTGGGAAAGGGAACGTAGAGACCTGGGAGGCTGACCCACGCACCACTACTTAAAACAGGAAGCAATAATAGAGGGGAAAAATTCAGAGGGCCGGCGCTGTCTCTTTGTGGAAGATATTTCATTAATATTTTATGCATGACATTATTCAAAAATCATAGTGCCCTCAACTAATATTGGCCGCCTTTTTAAATATGAGCAAAGACGCCTGTGAAAATTTTGATCCGCTCATGGATATCAAGCAATTGCGAACATAACACCTATCTTTGTTTAATATTTGTTGACTGCAATTATTGGCACCTTGAATTCAATTATGTAGAAAATATCCAAAGTATAATCCCATTGATATTTTACATTTGATTTGTACAACTAGAAAGCAAGGAATAAAGCTGTGATGTGTGACAGGTTTTGACCAAATGGAAAAGTAACCATTAAAAAAGGGAAAAAGCATTGAAAATAGCCAATTTGCCACCATCAGAGCAAATTAAGAAGTTGGACTGTACTGAAAAATGTTAGGAAGTAAGCTGAAAAGAACACGTGTCTGTATTATCTCAACACCCTGCGAAGAAATCTGCAAAGAACTGCTGGCGTTGTGTCGGGAAGCCTCCAAAACTACAATGTCAAATCTAGTTTGTTTCTCTATTTCTCTATTTTCACAACAGACATTGTGTCAAAGCAGCTTTACAGAATTTAAGAGTTAAGGTGAATGGTCTGTATTTATCCCTAATGAGCAGCCATGGAAACTGTGGCAAGGAAAAACTCCCTTGGATGTTATAAGGAAGAAACCTTGAGAGGAACCAGACTCAAAAGGGGAACTTCATCCTCATTTGGGTGACATCAATGTCACCTACATCCCTACACGTATTTTTTGTTTGGTAGGGTTTTGAGAGAAAAAGCAAACAAAGGCATCTTCAATTTGCAAGACAGTACTGGGGTTTTTTGGTCAGATGGAACTAAAATGGAGATTTTTGGTAATGAACAACGGAGGTTGGTTGGCCCACACAGAAGGGTAGCCATATTGGAAAGTATCTTATGGTAATATAATGGTGACTCACTTTCTGGATTTTCCAGTAAGACACTGATTGTAAAAATGTGTGAAAATCAACACAAATGGTCTACTGGCAACAAAATCAGTCATGCCATGGCTATCCCAGTCCCCTCTCCTAAACCCGATAGAAAACCTGTGGGGTGAAATAAAGAGAAAAGTCCACCAATGTGGACCTCAAGATTTGAAGGATAAAGAGATACTGTGTGGAGGAATGGCCTCAAATTCCTGCCATTTCGTGTCCAACCTCATAAGGCATTATTTTGGCAAAGGCAGGTAGCACACAGTATTGCCTTAAAGGGGAATAATTGTGCAACAGATTTAACAAAGATCAATTCTTTTATAGAATAATATGCAATTGCAATATTCAGGAGCAGAGATTTTTTTTTCTTTAAACAAATGCTCAAAAGGATAAATAATAAAGATTCAAGTCACAACCTTCAGAATGATCTTTATTGCCAATTATCTTGGGTTGCCTGTACAAGGAATTTGTCACGGTGTATGAAATAATATGAAGAACTAAGTAAAATGATCAACTAATAAAAATAGATAAAGACTATTCATTTTGAATGACTAATTACACAGTTTGTGCAGTAAAAGTAGGCTAGTGCAAATCTTTGCTCATATCTACCAAGAGTGGCAATGTTAGTGAGGGCACTGTATGTGATCAGGTTACTTTTTTCCCCTCACTTGCGATTGCGTAAGGAAATTATATGACTTGATTACATTGCTGTCTTTGTGCATGTATTTTACACACACACACACACACACACACACACACACATCCTTGTTTTTTGTGTTCTATTAATGTTAGTATTGTCATCATAAGGACTGTCACTTGTGTATTCCGAGACGGAAAAATTGCACTGCATTGCTAAAACATGATTTGTTTAAGGAAAAGTTCATATCCCTTTAATCGCAGAATCAGGGACAAGCAGACTCTTGAATCCTAAAGGGATTTGTATCACTGATGTTTACACACACACACACACACACACACACACACACATCCTTGTTTTTTGTGTTCTTTTAATGTCAGTATTGTCATCATAAGGACTGTCACTTGTGTATTCCGAGACTGAAAAATTGCACTGCATTGCTAAAACATGATTTGTTTAAGGAAAAGTTCATATCCCTTTAATCGCAGAATCAGGGACAAGCAGACTCTTGAATCCTAAAGGGATTTGTATCACTGATGTTTCACTTCTGACAACTATGACGGCCGGCAACTAACCAAACACAGCGGCCTTATTATTGAAATCGACCGTGTTACCACTATGTTATGGCACTGAGTGCACTAAATGTTTACTTTATCTACTGCATTTCTATTCGCAGAGTATTTAATTTAATAGTGTATCTTTATGTTTATATATAACAGAGTGCATCACTATAATTTAAATATTTATGAACACATCTGATTAAAATAGGGCAGGTCATGCTAGGTCTCATAAATGCAATATAAATATATATAATATTTAAATCAATATAAGACCATTTACTTACTGTATAGTGTAATTTAATATTGTATTTATCTTTTTAACTCTTGTTTTGGATGGTCATGCTAAATAAAGCTTGACTGAACTTTTTTTTTGTTTGTGTACTTGCCTTTCTACTTTGCTTTATTTTTTATAAAGTCACAATCATTGTAGCTCCTGCATGTAATTAATAGTTCAACCAATGATGCAGTGTATAACATAATTTACATACAATGCAGATACAAGAGCTTTGGATTGTATTCAAATGTAATTTTTGGAAAATGTTTTTCCAGTCTTCTGTTGCCTAGTTTGCACCTGTGCCCTCTGCAGCCTCGATCCCTGTTGTGCTCTTCTGCTGATGTAGCAAACAAGATCTGACATGCGCATTGAAAGACGCTTTTCTACTCGCTACTGTTGTAAAGTTCTTGTTTGAGTTTGAGGTAAGTAGAGCTCACTTTTGTGAGATACAGTATGTCCAAGAGTCATTTCTATAGTATTGTCCCTTGAGAAGATACACTAAAATGGTTGCTGAAATGTGAGGGGTGCACTTACTTTTCTAAAATACTGTATATACCCAGAGATTTGCTTATAAGCAAGCAGGGAAATGAGCGCTTTGATTTAATGTACGTCGGGGATTCATTCGAAGTGGATCATCACGTTAATTTGTTGCTTTATTTGCTTCACCATTTAGACATCCACTCATCCACTACTTTCTTAATCCAGATTGATGTTAGAGAACACTTTATTATAAGGGACTGATTCAGTTTTAGGATTTTAACAGTTCCAGCTGTTCTATTGGTCACATAGCCCCGTTTCATTGGTGATTTGGAAAAACTCAGGGCAAAAAAATCTTAAACACATTAAAAAAACAATGTGCATGGTTGCATTTGTCATCCGACATCAGCAGTACGTCTCACATTCAGAGGTATTTATACCTAAATAAGAGGAAAAATATTTCCAGAGGGCACAGTGGCATCTCTTCAGTTGGTCTTCCCTCATGCTTTAGGGGTTTCCACAGGAAAATCCTTCCTCCCAGTACAACCCAGAGATTGTGTTTCTGCATTGATTGGATTTTCCACATTGTTTGTATCATGTGATTGTTCCCTGTGATGGGTTGGACCCTGTTCTGGGTGTCCCCCACTTTGTGCCTTGAGTTCCCTGGGATTACCTCCAGAGTCCTTGAAAACCCTGTGTAGGATTTACAGTATAGAAAATGGAGCTATTGATTAAAAGTTATAGTAACAATAACCAAGCCTGGAATTTCTTTGATAAATAGCTCCAAAGTTTTTTGCCTATTGGCGCAGACGGACTGCCGAACGTTATGCATAAAATCAAGACAAGAAAGCAGATATATAAAATATCTAAATAAAACTTTTAATCATCCTAGTTGCCAATGTACATTCAATTGCACAGCCACATATTCATAGTTCTTAACATGGACATATCTCTCTGTACATTATTGTTCTCGGTCGTCCTTCGAAAGAAGCCAATACTTTAAAACATACTTACAAAAGATTTCTCTACAAGGATTATATAACATAGTCTCATTCATATAGAGATCCATATGTCTTTTGACGAAGCTTATATACCACATCGACTGCTGAGAACAGGTGCGTGTCACTGAGATATCGGACGAGATAGAGCTAAACAAGTAGAGGAACCCGAGTCTTTCGGTTTTGTGAATGCTTTTTTGTATGCGGCACGATTTGATAAGAATCAACACAATGACTTTACCACTGAGCAAACGGAGATATTTTGAATAGATTGTCATTTGGCAAGGCCTACAGTTCAGTTGGATGTAAGCGACGGAAAAATTAGCTTTAAGCGTGGCTACGGCTTGGCGATTAAATAGTGCTTTAAATGCAACTGCAGCACATTACAGTTTATTTGTATGCTAGTGGCTACAAATGACAATTTTACGAAATAAAGCACCACAGATATCAATTTGGTTACAAATAAATCCAGAAAGTGCTTCCATTTCAGGGCAAAGAGCACCTTGATTTTGTCTACATAGTAATGAATCTAAAGTAGATCATCACAGTGTGATTTTGTATACATTTTTACCTCACACTTTTTGATTTGCTACACAATTCAGATTTCTCCAGCTCCTCTAATTTCTTAAACCAGATCAGCTTTAGACAAAACTTTACCAAAGTGACCTTTTAGCAAGTTTGTCAGCATTTAGGGGTCCAAGCACCAAACAGCAGCTCAAATCCAACTGTAGGATTTGAACTTATGACCTTTCATCTAGTAGAACCACCAATTCTATTGGGCTACTGCTGCTTATTTATCCATTTTTAACACTAATTGATTTTTTAATTTCCCTCTCAAGGAGGACGAAATATCTTTTTGAGAAAAAAAAAAAAAGTGCATAGGCTTAATGGGTTTAACAGGGCAGAATAAAATGGTAGGTTTTTGTGCTTCTGTATTCTGTAAACACTCTGGATATAAACAGATCTTTTGCAACATGACCACAACGCGTATTAATAAATCAGCGGGACGACTGCATTCACGACAGGATCTCAAAAATAAAACATGGCATTTAAACAGCAGTAACATTATAGGAAATGGATTCTCTAAGTCCTATCAGCAGAACACATGGTGAAGTTTATAGATATCTATATATTTTTTTATATATATATTTGATTTTATAGAATATTTACAGGACACAGCTGTTGTCTTGCTACAGCAGACAGACCTTTTCTTTTTAAATAGCGAGACCATTTTCATTTCTGAGGTTTTGGGGTTCCCAAAACCCAGGCCTGATGCATCGCTAGATTATTTGCAGTCGAATAAAGACAGGTACATTTGTCTCCCATGTTTTTGTAGTGGTGGGGGTGGGGTAGGGGAGAAAGGGCTGAATTAAAGTTTCAGCAACACATTTCACCACAGTGCGTGTCATAACTGCTTGTGGCTCCATAACCAGTTATGAACCAAAAAAAAAAAAAAAAAACGTATACGCCGAGGGATTTTGGACTATACCTGGCGCAACAAATGAGCAAAAAAAAAAAAAACACCACTGCCTTCAAAAAAAGAAGGCACAGAAGTGAGGACCAAACTGTTCTGGTGGTGCTGCCAAGATCATACTGCTCGTTAGCATTTTAACTGATACTTTTATAACAAAAGTAAATCAAAAATTGTAAAAAATTAAAATCTAATTAAATCATCATGAGTCAATGGACCCCATTATAAGCATAGACGCTAATAAATAATGTATATGACCAGGAACTGACTGCACCCATGGCGTCTGGAGACATTAATAAAGTCTGGATGTATCGACTGAATAAAGTAAAAACTATATACTGTGTGTGGAGGCAAAAAAAATAATTGCAGAGTAGAAAAAGAAATCGAGCCAGGAAATGGCGTAGCTAGCAGGATAAAGTGTAAAGTGCCATTGAAAGTTTAGAAGGTGATCTGCTTACCGTGATGATCGATTCAATTTGATTAAGATTATTAATATTATGACATATCATTGGTATTAAACTACTCCGCAATTCCTTTTTTAAGCACAGAAGTGCTGTGAGCACGTAGGACCTGTGTGCAGAGTACATACTATATAATATATATTATATATAAGTAACTGTTTTTTGGCCAGGAATTGATTTAAAAAATAAATAATACTTTTGACTCTTTACCATACAGACACAGATCAAGGAATAAAGGAGCTGCAGTTCATTTCTCTTTTTTTAAGGCTTATCATGTTAATAGCTCACAAAGTGCACTATATGGGAAAAGTGGAGTGTTCTAAAGGAGAGTCCAGGCCGTGTAGATGAAAGAGTGCAAAGCAGCACTTGATGTCCTGAAGAAGCTTGGTATTTCTGTAATACAGAACGCTTCAAAGAATGACCTCTTCCGACGGGATGTTTTCGGCATTTCGCACTCCAGCTTCAACAGCTTGAAGCTTCCATGTTGATAAAGCAATGTACCTGTACCAGTATGTCCGTTATGTTTTTTTTTTTCCTCCATGTAGATCTTTTTACTGAGAGAGATTTTATGTACGTCTAGTGGTTTGTCCTAAACTAAAGTAGCAGACACTACTGCTCGGTCACAGCAACAATTTTGAGGTTTCACTCGTGTCTTCGTTCCCCAAAGAACGAAACGGTACATCTTTCTTCCAAAAGAACTTGCATGGGTTCAGGAGACAGTCCTTCAAAAAAAAAAAAGAGAAAATTTCTCTTTCTCTTCCAGTGACGTCAAGGATGGGTCTCCTGTCCCCATCCGTTCTTTCAGTCCCGATTAAGACATGAATGTTTGTCTATTTTGGCTTCAGCAGTTGGATGTGTTGCGAAACTCTCCGTTCTCAGTGATCTGCAGCTTGGTGGGGTTGGTGGGCGAGATGCCGTTGCGCGTCTGCATGCTGTAGCGCTCTTTCAGCTGAGACAGAGCGCCCATGAGCCTCGCGTTCGCCGCGTCCAGAGACGATATCCGTTTTTCCTGCAGAGAAGAGCAGAAATTAGAAAAATATTGTGCCTGAAACAGGAGTAGGAACAGTTTATGAAGCTCGAGAGACAGAACGGTTCCTGATCATTAAGAAGGGAGTGCTCTGAATGTGATGTTTATATATTTATATATATTTTTTTATGATCTTAATGTATAGTATAATACAAATGTGAACAAACAAACAATGAAGAAAAATTGTCCAATATACCTTAATCTATTCAGACTTTACTTGGTTTATTGTTTTGTTTTTGTTTTTTGTTTTGTTTTGTTTTTATTCCAAAAATCACAATTCGAATCGTTTCAATAATTGATAATGAAAATGAAAGAAAACTGAAAGAAATCATGTTCTATTTCAGCTCCAATTCACACAATGCTCTCAGATCTTGCTCCATCAATGTTTCTTTTAATGTGCATGTTGGGTTAGAGCTGGAATACGTAAGCGTCATCGTTTGAACCACACCGTTGCTGACTTCTCAAATCCGATTGTTCAGAAAGGCGTTGATGAGTTTTCCATGTAGATCTCTAGTTCTGTCTGCTCTCAATATATTAAGGTATTGCTACTATAGCAACAGCTCATTCCTGTATGAGACTGGTTAAAGATCTACATCGTCTAAGCCTATAATTAAATAGATAAAGAAGAGACTGTCATGTTTAGTTCCTTTACAAGGTGATTAATAGAAAAGGTGTGTGGAAGTACGAAGCATCTTTAAAAGTGAAAAAGCTACCAGCGTTAATTAATGTAACAAGATAATTAATGTTAACGACTGGAACCTGGGCTTTACTTCGAGAGATTAATTGATTCGTTATACAATGGCTCAGGAACGAATCAGGGACCCCGAGGCTGTGAGGCGTCAAATTCCACCTGCTGTGCCGCTGTGCCTCTTGGCTTATTATTCGATAATACATTAGTACTCTTAGTGCAGCGTTTCTTTCTTTATAAATTATAATCAGCTGATTTTAGGAAATGGTTTGATGTGTTGAGAGATATAATTAGACTTCACTAAATGAATTATTATTAATAATAATATCAATAAGTGCATTTTTTTTGTTTTACTTTCTCTGTAAACATTAAAATTTCCAGACAATTTAGACATTTCATACCTGCGCGTCTATAATTTTCTGCTTGGAGTCGACCATGGCCTGCATGTCAGCGTGATCCTTTTTTAGCTCATCTTCAACAGACATCAACCTGCAAAAAAACACACATTTTCAGCGCTTATTATTTGTCCATTGTTCCACACGGACACATCACTAACAAACTTTGAATGATTTATAAATGTAAAAGTTTCATTCATAATGAATTTAATTCTGTAAAGCCACTTTGGAACAATGCCCAAAGCACTATAATACAAACAATAATTGATTTTTATTGACTATACAGTATTTGGAGATTGGTCCAAAAATGGGTTCAGTATTTAGGCAAATTTACTCTGTTTATACAGGAGACACAAATAATCTCAGTAAACAGAGACTAGAAAATAACTGCCAGTTTTATCCATCCAGACCCTTAGAGGACTGGCACTAATGAAAATGGATACTCTGTCCCAGTATGTAACACCATTTTTTGTTTGTTTATTTGAGACTATTCTAGTCTGTTGCTTTTTCTTTCCATAATGAGTTCCCAGTTCAGTTGAGTATAGGTCAGTTCAGCAAACCATACAGAGCTGAACATTTTTTATTTATTTTTCTATTTCCTTGGTTCCCGATGTTTCCCGACATTAAAAAAAAAAAAAAAAAAGAAAAATACGCAAAGTGATGTAACTGTCAAAAACAGGAATCATGCCTTTATTTAGAGCACACAGAAAGAGAGAGAAATGACAATATTATGTACTGTAATAAATGTTTTTTTACGAGGTAAATGAAGCACTCCTCATTATGTTCTTGTACTTATCTTACTACTCAAGTTTTTACAGTCATGAGAACACAGCTGTCGCTTAGCAACTGAGAAATCTGGACAGCACGTATGACTGATGCTAACAATTATAGAAAATGTTTAGACAGAATAAATGCAGAAGCCAAATAATCTTATCAGGATGATGTATATTTATTTACCTCAAAAATAAAAAAGATATAATCAGGACAATGTATATTTACCTCAGAAACTAAATATCAGGATGATCTATAATTACCTCAGAAACTAAATAATATCATCAGGATGATGTATGTTTTTACCTCAGAAACAAAATATCACCAGGATGATGTTTATTTACCTCAGAAACAAAATAATATCTTTAGGATGATGTTTATTTACCTCAGAAACAAAATATCTTCAGGATGATGTATATTTACCTCAAAAATAAAATACATCTTTAGGATGATGTATATTTCCACAAAAAAATGAAATTTCAATTTGTTTTTTTCTTTTTTACTGAAACAAAATATTTAAGGATAAGGTATTTACCTCAGATGTGCTGATAAATGACTAAGAAATGTATGTAGTGAACACCAAAAGAGCAGGTTCTTATTTCTGAATATTCTTCTTTTAAAATATAGTCATCTCAACATATATTAACATTACAAACTTTCTTATTGTTTGCAATGTTTGTGAATATTTATATCCTGTTTTTTTATATGTGCTAAATCTAGTTTTGTTGTACTTCACAAACTGCTGTTTAATTCACTAGCAAGTTGCTGGCTAGCTATTACCATAGTTAATAACAAACAGCCTGTCCTGTCATGAGCTAGTGTTTAATTCGGCTCTCTTTTTATCGTCATTAAATTTAAGATTGTGGATCAGTATGTGAAATTATTGTTTTTGGGACACTGGGTTTAACGTATATATAAATTAATAAAAATCAAATAAAACATTGTATTAAGGACTGTATTAAGGAGGTCAGTACTTTCACAAACCCCTCCCGGTGGACGCGCACTTCAAGAGTGTAAGAACATCACTGGAAGTCGACAAGAGATCAGAAAGACCTTCAACAAGCTCAATCCCCCAAAATTTCGAAACCATTCGGCAATTTGTGCATAGTGATTGTCGGACAACAATCCAAATCATTGCTGGCATTGTTGGTGTGTCATACGGAACAGTCCAGGCAATACTCACATGTTATATGAACATGCGCTGTGTTGCTGCCAAGTTCGTCCCCAGACATCTGACCCCACAGCAGAAGGAACACCGTGCTGAAGTCTGCCAAAAACATTGTCAGCGTGCCGTGGATGAACTGTCCTTTATGTTGAGGATCATCACCAGTGAGCAAAATTAGGTGAAATAAGAATTAAAAATTAGACCCTGAGAAGAAGCAACAGTCTTCACAGTGGAAGA
The DNA here is from genome assembly GCA_024362625.1 of Silurus asotus. Classification (NCBI taxonomy): domain Eukaryota; kingdom Metazoa; phylum Chordata; class Actinopteri; order Siluriformes; family Siluridae; genus Silurus; species Silurus asotus. Next base: position 2,927,099 of record MU583213.1, on the reverse strand, counting down.
GCCCATTATCTCCACAACCGAAAAAGGTGAGGCAGGTCTGCCCTCAACCAAGTGCATGCTCATGGCCTTGTTTGAAATTTGCAGCATTATGCATGGAGAATTTGTCGCCAGGGGCCAGACTGTCAATAGCGTCAACTGTCAACTAACAGGTTTTATGGCGTCTGAGGGAGGACATTCGGCAAAAGCGGCCGGATCTGTGGCGCGCGAAAAAGTGGATGCTCCACAATGCACCCTATCACCGAGCTCTCCTCACACGTGAGCTTCTCACTGGAAACAACATGATCTCATCATCTGCACCCACCCTACTTGCCATATTTGGCTCCTGTGGATTCCCCCCCCCACTTCCTGAAGATGAAGATCCAGCTCAAAGTTTGCCACTACTGCAAAGTTCCTGTGCGAATCGCAGAAGATGCTTGACACACTTCAAAAAGAAGACTTCCAGGATATATTTCAGAAGTGCCAGGAATGCTGGGAGTGCTGTTTTGCTGTGCAAGGGGACTATTTTAAAGGTGATAGTGTGTAAACGTAGATATACTGACTAGGCCTAACTTTATTTACACCGATCAGGCAAAACATTATGACCACCTGCCTAATATTGTTAGTCCCCTTTTGCTGCTAAAACAGTCCTGACCTGTTGCAACCTATTCAGCAAATTGAGCTCATCTTTTGGATCGGACTATACAGGCCAGCCTTCGCTCCCCACGTCCAACAATATGCCTTGGCAGTTCACCACTGTTCCTTTCTTTGAGCGCTTTTGATAGATACTGACCACTGCAGACTGCGAATATCCCACAAGAGCTACAGTTTTGGAGATGCTCTGACCCAGTAGTCTAGCCAACACAACCACGGGATTGCTCAAAAAAAAACCTATATACACTGCAAATATTTAGCCACTGGAACAGAGTATACAGTACATTCAGCATCTGGTAGACTGTGACTCACCTACTAATGATGCTCTTCATCTGCAATTCTTTGTCTTCCTGCTGGCGGTGCAGTCTCTGCTCAGCTTCCTCCAGACGGTTCTGGTACTGCAGCAGCAGCTGCTGAGCCTGATCGTCCTGACAGTGCAGCCGAGCCTCACACTGCTCCAGCTGCTGCACACAGACACGCAACTGATCCTGCAGCAAGGATATTTCTGCCTGATACTGAGAAAGAGAAGGAGATCATTAGTGACATGCAGTAAGTAAACACATGAACACATGGAAATGTCCTGTTATCGTAGTTTATTTACAGCCCCCTCTGAAAAATACTTTCAGTCCAATTTATTTTTTTTATACACTCACAACACTTTTGGGTTTGAGATTCAAATATGAATATGAGATGGTTGATCAGAATTTTTGCTTTCATTTCCTGTTGCCTACATCAAGTTATGTTAAACAACTTCACAGCAATTCTTATTTGAACCCACACATATTTTTAAGTGACCAAAGACATTGGATTACATGATTGATAATGTTTCTCGTTCCTGTCACATTGAGTGCTCAAACAACTGATAGATATGAATTTCTACTCTTGGGTTGAGCCCTAAGATTCACGTCTAAAGGCTGCATTTGTTGTAAAAGAAGATAAACAATCATCAAGAACAGGGAGCTGTCTATAGATAAAAAAAACCAAGCCATTTTAAAGCTGAGAATCGAGAGAAAACCAGTCAAAGCCATTACCGGTATAATAAACAGAAATTCCCTGAAAAAGAAAGAACCCACTGGTAAACTAGCATGTAGTGTTCCAAAGAAACAGCAGTTGTTGACAAAAACATTGTGAGAGCTTTGAGACCATAAAAACCTTTAGGTGACCTCATCAATAAACTCCACAGGGCAGGTATGTAGAAACCACACTCTATTATTTAAGAAAGCCTTTGGAATAAGACATATTGCAAGCAAGTGACAATAGGTGCCATGTTCTAAGTTGGATAACACGTCTAGATGTAAATATCAAGAAATGAAAGCTGAAATGATCTCTTATAGTATCGTGTTCATCTTCGGATCTGAAACCCAAATATCTTTATTGTTTCACAAAAACGATAATAAATCGCCTTTGGACTGTAACATTGCTATGGTTATGGTTAAAACAGAAGGAGAGAAGCAAAACCTTGAGTTACAGCAAACATGATATTCAACTTATAACTAATTCAGCATTCGATACACAGTAAAAGATACTGTTTGATAACAATTAGAGATGATACAGTAATTGTTTTCAAAAAATGTCTTCCACTTGAGCTTCCTTACAGCTCAGGTCTCATGTTCAGTGCCACTGCTAAAAATGTTTATCTAGCATCCTAGGTGTTTTTTTGAGTAGTGCCATTGACCCATATATGAAAAATAAAATGATTTAATTTCGCTATGTAGTAGTGCTTTGTGAATGAAGACCTAGATACTCTTCAGAAATACAATTTATTTATGAGGTACCTGTTCTGTCTCATTGTCAACTCATTCTTGCAAGTTATATTAGACTTCTGATTGGTATGTAAAAGCTTTTCTGACTCCGTTACTTAAACCATTTCAGATCTTCTTTGTTTCGTTAACATGACTTTATTTTGTATCACTTTGACACAATCAGTTCAGCCTTTGTTCTTTCATCAGTGCACTGCTGCTGGAAAAGTGACATTTGTTTTCCCCATAAAAGAATACCAGTTAACATATTTACGGTCTATGGTTAAAATTTGTCTCAAGTATTTGCCTTTTTTTACTGCCTAATACCTTATGTGTTCATTCATAATGTTAATGCCTTCGTTATTATTGTAGATTATTACAAATTGAGGCGAACGTGTTAGGACTGTTACCTTCTCATTGAGAATCTGATCCTCCCTGCGTGGATCTGTCTCTGTGTCCTGCTCTAAGTACGGCACATTCATTAACCACGCAGCTGTACGATCCAACGCACTGGGGATCACTGGGGAAGGTGCCTACACACACACACACACACACACACACACACACACACCTCTAACACAACTGTCACACACACACACACATATATACATTCATATATACACAAAGAACTTTCTTTCGGCTTTTCCCATTAGGGGTCGCCACAGCGGATCCTCCGCACGGTTGATTTGGCACACACATTCATATATACACACAGACTGAAATATTTCAAGTGTTTATTTTCCTATAACTTTGATCATTTTGGCAACCCACCAATTCACTATCTCCAAAAATCCAAATACTTCATAAAACCAATCAAAAAGCTGGAAAGGATGTTCATTTACTGTATATGTACTTGATACTACTACTTAAATAGTGAGACACCAGGAAACCTTTGCAAGTGTTTGGATTTAATTAGTTGATTACAGTGTGACACCACAAGTCTCCAATATTGAACCTTTTCACAATATTCAAATTTTCTGAGATTACTGAAATACAAAATTTTTAATTTCCATTAGCTATAAGCCATAATCATCAGAATAAAAAGAAATAAACACTTTAAATATATCAGTCTGTGTGTGATTAATCTATATAATATACGAGTCCCACTTTTTGTATTGAATTACTAAATCAAATTTTTAATTCTAGTTTATTGAGCTGCATCTATCACAGTCAAATTCTTTCGTGTTTCTGACTCACTAAAGTTACTTTTTTAAAGCCACGAAATAATGTCCTAAATTACACAGTCATCTGTTTATGGAGAGATACTGTATGGCCTTGGTAACCTCACAGTCAATAATACAGAGAGAGAGAGAAAGAGATGGAAAGACAGAGATGTTGGTGGTGCCCCAAGGTTTCCATCAATCATTCAGGCCAAATCAATCAAATCCCCTGAGAGAATCCAAAGCATTGAGAGGAAATGCCCTTCCTGTCCCCTTCAAAGTACAATTATGATCATCGACAGCAGTCCATATGCTTAGGGCAAAACCTCAGACTGCATTTACAGTCATTTACTGCAGGATGTACATCAGTAATGGAGGAATAGTTCCTTTAATACATGCTATTATAAAAACTATGGCCAATCTGAGCCTGCAGAGAAGACACCAAGGTTCTGTGAATAGAATATTAGCAGATATATCAAGAAGCAATGCGTTAAAAGATCATTGTTCAAAGAAAAATTCTACTTTGGGGTGGAAACGGATTCATGTGGCCCCAGAACGCATAAATTGGAAACAATGGATGTGTGCAAATCATGGGCAAAGTAGTTATGATGTTCACTGCTCAATATAAAGGAGCTTGTAATTATCTGTGCTCCTGTAAACACAAGCATGTGTACACACATTTAGAGAACAGGCACATTCAGGTCTTACATAATCTCTGGAATTACATATACATAGGAGAAGTATTGTTTTGTTGTTGTTGTTGTTGTTAAGGTGTGTTTGGTTTGTTATGTTTTTAGAAAAGGCATGTAAGCGTATGCTTGAGTTTTTCATTGCCACTGGGATCCTGTGGGATGCAACAAATATGGAAAATTAAATGAGGGGGGCAGTGTGTTGTATTTACAGGATTCATTCTGTCGTCCATATTAACTGACTGGTCAGTGTGGTTTGAACAAGCAAAAACAGACAAACAAATGTAAAAATCCTTTCGGTCAAGTTTATATCGGCTTATATGTGTACAGATATATGTACAGATATTACTTTGTGTTGTAACCCAAGCCAGCCTGGTCCGTCATGCACATCATGCACATCAGGCATCTAGTCATACATTCAAGAATCCAAAACCTGCAATTTAGATATAATGAAATATTTCACGTCAAAATGATAACTTTCGGCTTCTCCCATTAGGGGTCGCCACAGCGGATCATCTGCATGTTTGATTTGGCACATGTTTTTACGCTGGATGCCCTTCCTAACACAACCCTCCCCATTTATCCTGGCTTGGGACCGGCACTAAGAGTGCACTGGCTTGTGCTTCCCTAATGGCCAAAAGTGTCTCATGATAAATAGATAGAAATGGAAGAGAAACTAACCTTGTGCTGTGAGCGTTGCTTCACCTCAGGGCTGTCCCCTTTGGACGACGAACTCTGCTGACGAAGTCTGGCACCGCTCCCTGGCCAATCAGGTGACGAAGAAACAGCGCTGCCACTCGAGGGCCGTGGGTAAGGAGCAGAGCCCAACATGCTGGGTGTAGTCCGTCCACGAGGGGGAGCAGCTTGCGTAGGTGGTGGTGGTTGGTCAATTCGACGTTGGGGCCCGGCGCTGTTTTGCCGTGGCACTGCAGATTGGCATCCTCCATGCTGTGCTTCTGTAAGCGAGAGCTGCCTTCTTGAAAACTCCCCTGAGCGTCTGGCCAACTCGTCCCCAACCCCACCCCCATGGTTCAGAAAGCTGAGTTTCCCACACCCAGCCTCCTCATTGTTGCTGTGTGAGCTAAGAGAGCTGTGACATTCTGAGCCAGAGTCGCCACCAGTTGGCACTCTTGGAGACAAAGGCAATCCTGCTGCCATCTGGTACACAGGGTTTTGGAAGGACAGCGGGGCAAGGAGCTGAACCGGCCTGCCTGGCACTACCTCTCTTTCTATACTTGTTGACTTTTGCCCCACCTTCTGGAGTGTGGGCCCTCCAGATGGGTTGCACTGTGGTGTCCGGGTGTTCCAAGCCACCATGTGCTTCTCAACAGTACCTTCTGTTGTGACCGGGATAAGTTCCAAGGTCCTGGTGGCCTCCTGTAGGTCCACCATGGACAAGCTTTTAGCTCCATTGGACAAGCCAAGTTCAGGCTCATTGGCCTCCGAGTAGCTGGAGCTGCGGGCTGGTGAACCATGGAGACCTGAGGAACGTGTCACGAAAAAGAGATCCTTGTTTTCTGGAGTTGGTGAGGGGAGACGGGTGAAGTCCACAAGGCTAGGAGAACATAGGGAAAAAAAGTAAGAACCTTTTATTTTTAGCTTCTATTATGAAGTATAAAATGTATGTGTATGCATGTATATGTGTTCATGTCTTACCCTGATAGGTCACTGTCCATGGTCATTTTTTGCAGGCTAGAAGAGACGCTGCACCCAGTGGGTGGAGGGGACGGAGCACTATCAGAAGGTGCAGCCACCTGAACACTCGATGGATTAGTCAATGCTGTGTGAACATCTCGGAGGATTCTGGGTAACGGACCTAGTTTGGAGGTGGCAGCCTGAAAAGAGACGAGTCAACAGAAACATTAATCAACTTTAGCAAACGTATTCAGCCAAATTTCACGATAGACCATCAACTGTAGAACCTGCGAAGGTGCAAATATCTCCGCACCTCATAAAGTAAAAAATGTGTGCGCGACTCACTTTTAAAATACAGCCTTGAGAAGTGACCATAAGAAACTGGCAAAGTTAATTCCCCAATGACACTCATTATATTAGTACACAAAAAAGGCTTGTGGATTTCCAATTCAAGCCTTCTGAGGGCAAGCGAAACTCTTTATACTGCCAACGAAAACTGTGAGAAGCCTTGGCTGAGACTGACTCTCTGAAGCGCCAAGACTTTTTCTGAGGTGTTTGAAAATAAAAGAAAGCTCAGAATGTTTGGCCTACTTTAAATCCTTAAATGATTTAAATGGCTCTGGTTCTGTGGAGTTTTTTTGTGCAACAGAAACATTTCATACTTTAAAGAGATCAAAGGATGTGCGGAGTGAGAGATAGAGAAAGAGAGAAATGTTCTTGAATCCATCCTATGAAACATACCACGCAATAGTGTACCACAAGATACCCAATGGATTGTTTGTGGATCAATTTTTGGATTTTTTAAATCTATTAAACAGTGAAAGGGGGGGAGTGTAATGGATTTCTCATGTCCAGCTCAACACCTGTGACTAAAAGTGATACATAAAACAGTATCCATAATTTAACTCTGAAGTGCAACTGTCAGAAGTTTTCTTTTTGGAGGCTAAAGTTGCTTCAAGGTGATAAAAGTTTGTACTTCATGTACTTCAGGGGACGGATAATGGAAACAATGTCAAATTGGGATTATATGGTGTGTAACCCTAAACCAAACCCCAGAACTTCAGAGTTCAATAACAAAAGTCTAAAAATGAATTACACATATGCTTTAGCAAGGGACCAACAGCGCCCACCTGATCCATTTGAGACACGACCTCGGCTAGTAAAGAGTGCAGCGTGGAGAGTTCACGGCCAAGATCGATGTAGCCTTCAAAGCCGGCCGTGTTGGAGATCGTCTCAGGGTTGGAGATCTCAAGCAGAAAGCGCTGCATGTTGGTCCACTCATGCTCCAAAAACTGGTTCATGAAGGACATGTACTCCTCCTTATTCCCGAACCTTGCAGACAAACACCATTTGTATCATGTTACAAATATTATGATGTTTCAATTCAGAGAAAGCTTCAAGCATCCACTGAATCTTTTCATGCAGCCCATAATATCAGTATATGAGCGTTACCCACTTGGTGAAGTTGGCGAGGTTCTGCGTGACCTTAGCGATGAGTGTGAGCGTTCGAGCCGTGCGTTCATCTGGATATTCTTGTGTCAGGTTAAACAGGGACGGGGACATGATGGCCGGACACAGGAAACGCAAAAACAATGAAGCACTGATTAGACGCTCGCTGATGTCCGGACGGCCACGGTTACTGCATTCCTGCCTCCAGGAGGCGAACACTTCTTTTAGTTCTCGTGGAAAAACACTGCAAAAAAAAAAAAAAAATGCTTTTAATTAAATAAAGAATCGGAAAGAAATAGGAAATTACAGTCGATTTTATAGGACAGAGTAAGAGTAATTAATGAGTTTATATTAAGAAAATCTCTCCTTTCATTTTATTTACCAGTAGGAGTTGATGATTTTGCAGAAGGCGAGCTCACAGCACATCTTTAGGTTGCTTTGGTGTTCAGCAAGATCGCCGCCTGAACATTTGGACTGGTCCACTTCGCAATTTTCATCTGACTCATACAGCGCTTTTATAAACTCCCCTATTGAAAGAAAGTAAGTATAAAAATAAAATTAAGGACCTCTGGGTTCAAATAAATAACGTTTTGTTGTTGAATAGATTTATTGCAAAAGCTTTGTACTGTAAATGTTGCTCAATAGTTTGGCAGCTAGGGGGCTCTCTAACTGTTTCTCCTTCATTATTACATCAGAGACAACTGACACATGTATTTTCCGTGTTGTGCGAAAAAAATTTATGTGACTCATTGTGACTAATATCCTACATTATAAAGCATAAAGGCTGCACACTGTAACCGAAACACTGTAACTCTAATGTAGTTTCATGGTCCGATTTTGCAGTATTAATTATATAGATTGTAATTAAAACTAGATATGAAAAAAGCTTAGGCTTGAACTGTGGAAAAAAAAAAAAGTCAAGGATGACAATAGAAATAAATAATAATAAAAAAAACCCACCAAAGATGGTAAGAGGAACTAAAAAACAGAAGTCATTGACAGTCTTGGACACGTCACCAGCTCAGAATATGATTAGAATGAAAAGAGATATAATATTTTCTGACACAACGAAAGTCAATTCTGCATATTTAATCAAAAAGAAACTGATCTGGTTTCTAGCTGTGTAATACATTTTCTTCTAAATGATCATAATAATCTGGTTTTTAAACATATTTGAAACGTATAACAAAACTGCATATTATTTGGTGCTCGGATGTATTTATTTTTATAAAAAAAAAAAAAAGGAAACTTAAAAACTACATCCTAATTGGACAGTTTAGATTAAGAGGAAAATATTAATCCAAGCAGCTGCTTATAATTTGCTATATAATTTTACTTACACCACAATATTGTGCCAATGAAGTACATTTTATTATTTATTATATCATAACCAATAAACTGCATATATCCACTTCCTCATGCTTAAAAAAAAAATAAAAATAAAATCTGTAATGATGCTGTAACAGTCTCTTGTAGGTCCCTGCTGGTGGCACACTGTTTAGTGGACACCATTAAGGACTAATTTAGTTTTTTGGAGATTAAATGGTATCTACTGGACACCAATAGGGACCATTAGAAAGGAGTTTAACCTCGTGTAACCCCGAGCAGAATATAACACAGTGTGAGTACTGGGATTGATGAGTGTCACATAGCTGACGCTCAGCCACAGAGAGTCATCTGGAGCTGATCATTCTAATGATTTAATCTGTTTCGGTCGCTATTTCAGTCATCTGCATGTAAAAAAAAAAGTTCTCCCTCTCTAGTAATCAGCACACACACACACACACACATACAGACAAGAAGATATTTAGGTCCTGTCCTTGTGTCGTCCTTTCTGTGGCTCTCAGTCAATCTTGAGGCGTGAGCTGTTCAATAATTCAGATGAGCGTCACAAGTCGCTTTAATCAGAGAAAAACAGCTCTACATTATTCAACGCTGCCAAATGTGGCCCTAATAAAAAAGTATATAAAAAATTAACACCCCCCACTCTGGATATTTCTCTTTCTTTACCAACTACTATTGTGTGATGCTGCCTGTATTATAATCCAGAACTAAATTATACAGATTATTCTGGTCACACTGAGAATACAGATTCAAGATTCAAGATGTGAAATACCCAGAACATATTATCAGCGTGCTGGGCGTTACACGCTGTACCCTGATAATGAAATCTGAACTCGTTTCTACCGATTTTGATAAAACAATCCAGAGCTGTGTTATGATGCGTGTCAACTGATGTCACTGTTCCAAGATTTTCAAAACAAGGCCACCTTTTTTTTTTTTTTTTTTTTTTTACCTTTTTTTTTTACCAAGAACAAAGCTAAAAAAAAAAAAGAAAACTAAAAGCTGCTGAAGGATAGTAGTGTAGGGTGGTCATGTAAAATCTATTTTTTTTCATTTAAAGTTACTATTGTAACTATTGTATATTAATTATATTAAATTATAAGACTACTTATATAATCTATGCACACATCAGATATAACATTATGACCACCTGCCTAATATTGTGTTGGCCCCCCTTTTGCTGCCAAAACTGTTCTGACCCTTCGAGCATCAACTGCATTAACTTCTGCAGCAATTTGAGCTACAGGAGCTCGTCTGTTGGATCGGACCACACACGGGCCAGACTTTGCTTCCCACCCGGGTCACCACTGTTCCTTCATTGGAGCACTTTTGATACTGACCACTGCAGACCAGAAACATCCCAAAAAATCTGCAGTTTTGGAGATGTTCTGACCCAGTGGTCTAGCTGTCACAATTTGGTCCTGTCAAACTCACTCAAATTAAGTTAATAAAGTAACTGAATCGAGCAGTCCAAAGTGCTAATTCCACAGCTTTATATAAAAAAATAAAAAAAAAAGAATGTGAGATGCTACCAAACACCATGACCTCTGAGTGCGCAAGTAACTTCCTCATATAATCGCATGATTCTCAAGTCTTACCCAGTGCATCCTGAAGATATTTCTGGCCCACAAGTTTGAGGTACTCCTCGATGGCTTTGGTGCCCAGCGTGTTCTCGCGAAAGATCAAGTGCTCGTTCTCGCCACATCTGTCCACCTCGGACATCATCAGGTCTGTCAGGAAGTCCTGGATAAACAGACAAACAAACAAAAAAGTGTTATAATCGAGAAGTGGTAGCTCCGTGGTTACGATGTTGGCTTTCTGATCAGAAGGTTGGTAGCAAGACCCCAAACCCTCAACTGCTCAGATTTATACATGAGATAATTGTGAGTCACTTAGTAAATGGTTGTTCATTTGAACAATCTTCACATGACAGAAAACAGAGAAGATTAGTTCACCAAGGTCTTCTAGTGTGAATTTGTTATTTTCTCACATAACAACCACATGGGCTCTGCCCAGGAAACAGAAACAAATGACTCGGACCAGAGTACTTGGAAAGTGAGCTAATCATTTCTACTTCCTGTACTGAACGATTGCACTTTTCACACTACGAGCAAAGGATGTTGCATCTGCATAGCCAACAGAAACTTGACGGCTTGTTGCGACTGTGCAACATGTAAACATGCAAATGTAATATAAAAAAAAATTATGCATATAGACAAAAAATACAGTATAAAAATTCCACATTTAGTCCCAATTTGCTCAGATAATTCCCTTCACTCTTCTGGGAAGATGTTCCACTAAATCTTGGAGTGTGCTTATGGATATTTGTGTTAATCATCCACAAGGGTGTTACGAAAAGCAGGTACTGATGAAGGTGAGGAGACCTGGGGTGCAGTCAGTATTCCAATTCATCCCTTAAGGTGTTCAGTAGGGATAAGATCAGAGCTCTATAGCAGGCCACTCAAGATCTTCCTCTCCAAAGCATGTAAACCAGATCTTCAAGGAGCTCACTTTGTGCACAGGGGCATTGCCGAGCTGGAACAGGTTTGGGTTTCCAAGTTCAAGTGAATGCAAAATTTCATTATAGCACATCTAAAGTGTCTCCGGCTTTGTGGTTACAGTTCGAAAAAGAACCACATATAGCAGGAAAGGTCAGGTGACCCAATACTTTTGACAATATAGTGCACTATAATGTTCTGGAAAACTAGAAAACCAACCAACAGAAATGCAACTTATAATGAGACCTACATCTTAAAAAGAACTTTGATGAATGGAGAAAAAGCTACACTTTGAACACCGCTGCAGTTCATTGAAATGTGTTTAGAGAGAAGAAGAAGCAGCCCTACTGTTGGGAGATCATGAGTTCAAGCCGTGACAATGTCACAGCCATCCATGGCCCGGAGCCTAGACAGCAGAAATAGCTATGCTGTCTGGATAAGAGGGATTAAATATTCTCTTTTTTTGTCAATAAAGGTGAGGCTAGCTAATTTGTGAAGTGAGTATGCCAAAGGGGGCACACATCGTCTTCTGCATATGTATTGATGCCCTGTGAGGCAGCATGAGCAGCAAATTGAAAAGATTCATGTGTCTAAAAGAAAGAATATAGCCTTCATTCTGCATGCTTTGAGGCTGGAAGATTTATTTATCGGTTGAAAATTGGAAACACTAAACTGAGAGAAAAATGGTGACATATTGTGGAGTTTAAATAAATAAAATCGTGAGAGAAGCCAAACCATTAAGATTCTAATAGTTGAGAAAACATCAATAAAATAAAAGCAGAGTAGCCCAGGTTTTAAAATGATATCAAATTAGGCAAAGAAAGGAAGTGAAAGAAATAAAAACAAACACACAAAAATGTTTCACTTGCACTTTTCACTCATTGTGTCATGTAATGGCAAACCATCACCTCTGTAATAACTGGGCATTAAATTATTTTTAATTTCTTCGAAAATAGGTTTTGAAAATAGGAAGTAGTTGCTGAAACAAGACGTGTTGAGATGGACATTATGCAGGTATAGATTATTATTAAAACAACAGCAGGAAAGGAGGAAATAAAGGAACGAGCTTCGGTGCTGATATAAAGATCCGTCCTAATCAAATGGAACCGGCAGGGAACCAATCAGGAGCTGATTTAGAGTTGTTCCTTTTTTTTTTTTTTTTTAAACAGGATGTGCACACTTATCCAAGCAGCTGTGCATCAGCATTCATAGAACATACACAAACAAACTAAATGGAGCAAAACATGATTTAGCATTTTTATGCCTATATATATATATATATATATATACAGTAAAGACCAAAAGTTTGGACACACCTTCTCATTCAGAGTTTTCTTTATTTTCATGACTATGAAAATTGTAGAGTCACACTAAAGGCATCAAGGGCTATTTGACCAAGAAGGAGAGTGATGGGGTGCTGCGCCAGATGACCTGGCCTCCACAGTCACCGGACCTAAACCCAATCGAGATGGTTTAGGGGTGAGCTGGACTGCAGAGTGAAGGCAAAAGGGCCAACAAGTGCCAAGCATCTCTCGGGGAACTCCTTCAAGACTGTTGGAAGACCATTTCAGGTGACAACCTCTTGAAGCTCATCAAGAGAATGCCAAGAGTGTGCAAAGCAGTAATCAAAGCAAAAGGTGGCTACTTTGAAGAACCTACAATATGACATTTTTCAGTTGTTTCACAGTACTGTACTGTACTGTGTAAAAAAAAATTCTTACCAATCAGAATCCTTGTTTTATACTTATCACTTAGTGACTCAGGTATGCAAATACACACGTCAAAACCGCAACATATTTTTATATACTCTACATAAGCTTACTTTATTAAGCACACGTGCTACATTTCGGATCTATTTCTCTAATTTTGCTGCGTACCGCATTCTTCCTCTTGCTTTCTCTTTATTCAGCCTCTTTTTATTTGTCCAGAATTCTCAGTCCTGCTTTTCGCTCTCTCTCCTTCATGACGCAGCACAAATGTAAATAGCACAGAGCTGAATATTTTGTCCGTAACTCTGTTTTATTCTCGCACGACGCCTGAATCAGCGCGTTATGTAATGGCTTATTCGACCTCACTGCACAGGAAATACAGGCAATCATTGACAATCATTGAAGACTTTATCTAGGATATGCGTTCATGCAATTCTCACAGAAGTTCTGCTGAAAACACTGCTTCTTTTCTTCTTCTTTTTTTATTAGAAATGCAGCTTAAGATGAATCAAGAGCTAAACTCGAGAATAAACAGGGATACAACAGATGTGGAAGTATTTCTGAACACATGATCTAGTATTCGTGCCACCAGGTATTATTTGTAGATGCAGTATGATTAACTGGGGTATAGAAATAGAAGCAAATATTAAACTGGCAACTCAGACTGAGTCAAGCATATACACGGCCATTTTAATGTGTGTGTGTGTGTGTGTGTGTGTGTCTGTGTCTGTCTGTCTGTCTGTCTGTCTGTCTGTCTATCTATCTATCTATCTATCTATCTATCTATCTATCTATCTATCTATCTATCTATCGATCTATCTATCTCTTTCAACCATAGAAGAACAGTAGGAATATTAACAGTTAAGATTTGTCATATTTCTGTTTTTCAGCTTTGTGGGTAAAAAGTTGTAAAAAAATTTTTTATTTTTTTTAATTAGTACATATTTCCACCTTGTGCCCAGTGTTCCAGGGATCAGCTCCAGATCTACTGTGACCTACCCATGTATCATCAATGAATACTATTTCAGTAATAATATGTAACATTTATGTAGTACAAAGGTTTTCCACTATACTCTTAATATAAGCAACGTTTTATATTACTACAGACAAGACTTATGCTGTTGTTTCTCCCTTTTTTATAAAGTAAACTCACTGTGCAAACAAACAAATAAGAGAAAATTAAAATGAGATAATATTAATTCAAGAGCTTTAAAGCCCAGGACATTTTACCACTGTTTAAAACATCTACAAATTTTGGGATGTTTTCTATCTGGATTTTCACACATAATCGCACTATATAAATTCAATTCAATTCAACACAAAGGTTTTTTTTTGTATAGCACTTTTAACAATGGACATTATCTCATAGTAGCTGTACAGAGACTAGAAAGTTGGACTGTATAAATTTAGTACTTATAAGTTTGTTCCTTATAAGTTTATTTCCAATGTGCGAGCCAGTGGCGACTGTGGCAAAGGAAAATTTGTGTGGCACCGAATGTCCTTCCATTATAGATCCCTGAGATTTTGAGGTGTAACTTCATGGATCTTTCGGCTGTTCGTGTGGAAGCTTCCCCACTGATAATTCATTGTACTGTTGTTTTTATTGTACTAGTGCAATACTGTACAGTATATGTGGTCCTGTGCACAGGTCTTATACCACTATACAGTATGTGTTTGCAGGACCTTGTCCTCTTGTGTCTTCACTTGTGTCTCATATAACGCTGTGTTGTCTTGGGTAGCACCTCGGTTCTGAAAGAGCGCTAATTCCTTTCACTGCGCACTGTTGAATTGCCACTTGACCAGACTATAGCATTTATATAACAGCAATCTCTTCGACCACAGTATCTTCAAGTGTTGTAACTTTTTCAAATTCATTCCTATTATTCCTATTCGATTAACACTATTCGTGTATCGAATATCGCAGCAGGACATCGGCGTACAGATGTTTTTGTCACACAGCTCACCAAACAAGCTAATAGACATTCAGACCATGCAGACATGCAAATGTGTTCAAGCAGCTCGGAGGCTGTGCGCTAATCATACCCAGCCAGGCTGTATTACTGTTTGAAAAGATGGGCTAAACCATGCTTCGTGAACAGTTCAGACGAACGTGCAAACATACAAGTGAGCCCTAATAAAAAAATTGTTAGGTGAAAGAATAGTACAAAATTGAAACAGGAGGGATGAAGGTTGAGAACAGCAAGAGGTGAGATAAACAAGATGCAGGAGAGATAATAAAAATGTGACGGAAGGATTAAAGAACGGATCAAATCCCCGGCGCCTCCTGGTGACTGCATCGGCTGCCAGTGAAAACTAATAAAGGCAAGACCATCTGACAGACACCAGCAATAATGTGTGTGTGTGTGTGTGTGTGTGTGTGTGTGTGTGTGTATGTGTGTGTATGTGTGTACCTGAGCAACAAGAGGGGATTTAGAGAAAAGCCGAAGGTTCGTACATTTTATTCTTGTTGTGTGTCAGAGCAGGAGCTATGCAAGTCTCAGTCATTTGGAAAATATCAACAATCAATACATCCATTAACCAACACTAACTTTTTTTATTTTGTTCATCAATTCATTAATAATACACAATGATTCTAAGTTTTCTCACATTATACCTACCGTAATTTCCGGACTATAAAGCGCACCCATATATAAGCCGCACTCAATAAATTTGACAAAGATTTTTATTTTAAACATAAATAAGCCGCACCTGTCTATAAGCCGCACTACTAAACTAATACATTTTACACAAGCTTTAAAGAAAGACAGTGTCTGTTACATGGTGTAACGGGTGAAATATGTTGTGGCTCCTTTAAGAGCAGAGCAGCTATTACTGCATGTGTGCAAGACCGAGGAATATGTCCTTATTATTTTCTGATGCTTATTTCTACGTTTCTTTGACCAAACCGTAACGCTGTTGCCAAGAAAATTTAAAAAGCACGAGTTTTGGAAACCTGTCTGTGCTTATATGATTTCTGTTGCAACTGGAATTTTAGCGAGCTCTCCCTTCACCCAGACTCAACACGTTGAAAAAACGTGGAAAAAAAGTAGCAGCTTACAGTCCGAAAAATACAGGACTTATGGAAACAAGTTTGTTCCTTTAATCGCTAACATTATAGAATCTATAAACTTCAGTTCCTTAATTTAAGTCAATGAGTCAAATTAAGCCAATCACATTTTTCAGAACCTAAAACCTGTGTCAGAAAACCTTCAACAGTCATGCGTAAGACTATTACAGAGCACTAATAGCACTGATACTGGAGACTTCATCCTTAAAAAGGTAAATAGATGCCTTTTTATACATACAAAAATGCATTCATGGTTAGCTGACATGTACTAGTGTAAATCCCTATAAATGTTTGTGTTCACTTATGTCAGTGGTTCTATAGGATTAAGGTGGATATATTGTCAGGATTATGCATATGTCTCCCATCACCCCCTGCACATCATAAGACCTCGTCTCATGATGCTGATTATTGTGATTCTTGATTCACCGTTCAGGTTTTGTTCTTCGTTTCTATGTATTTCCTTTGTGCATGAGAGATATGAGCGTTGCCCTTAAAAGTAAACGTTCCTGAATGTTGAGCTTATCATGGTGAAGTGGCTGCTAAACGCAATCCCACAGAATTTCTGTCACTTCTTCTACTAAGGGTTAGAAAATCTCTCTGCATTTATTTGTCATTCTTACAAAAATATCATCCTGGTGAATGGATATATTTGTGCTTCGTACACTGGTGCAGTTGGCAGTGTGTAGTTTGGTGTGTGGGTGGGGTGTTTATGTTTCACCAACTAATCTTGCTTGACCTCCATTCAGTCAGAAAGCACAGAACCTAATATAAATATCCCTCGCTCTCCTTTACTTCGTCGCCAAAGCTTTTGTGAGAACTGAACTACTGTGTGTGTGTTGTCAAAGTGACAGTATCTGTGATAACCCCTGTGTGTATCTTAGCGCTCCCAGGGTGTTGTTTTTGGTCCCTGTATGGCGAGTTGGAATGTGTTTGGGCTTTAGTCATTGCCATGAACCTCCTCCGCTCCGTTTCAACATCTGTTCGCCTTTCCAGGACTTATACAATCCTTGCCAAGAAACTGTGGAAATCCAGTGCCGCTTTCCCAAAAAAGATCTCATGCACTTCACATCTGTAACGCACCTGAAATGACGCTTGGGCTGGAGCTATCGATTATTTTAGTATCTACTGTTTAGTTCATCGATCAATCGAGTAATCGGATTAGAAGTACTTTTTCTTCATTAAACAGCGATACTGAATATACAAGGGAAACTCAAACGGGTCTCTTAAAATAAACAAGTAATTTTTTTTTTCTTTTTTTGAATAAATTACATTTTAATTGCTGAAATTGCAATCTGTGAAAACTAAACCCATTTAGTGCATTTAATTGCCATATTACATAAAAAATGCTGTAGATAGATAGATAGATAGATAGATAGATAGATAGATAGATAGATAGATAGATAGAAAAAGAAAAGCTGTAGATAGATAGATAGATAGATAGATAGATAGATAGATAGATAGATAGATAGATAGATAGATGAATAGATGGATAGATGGAAGGATAGCGAGAAGGGGAATCGGCGACAGCGATGCGAGGAAAGTAGCGAATGTAGCCACCGTTGTAAATGAGACCCCAGAGCGATCTAAATTTAGCAGGTGGTGCGTTAGTAATAATGGTCCGTGGGGAAGCACAGTGCTCTGTGTGTAGTAAAATAGACTAAACGAACCATCGAAGCAAATTATTTGCCTTTTTTTAATTTAAATTACTCAAGGAATCGTTTCAGCCCTACAGTACATGATGCTAAGCTTCACTCTAGCGAACCGTTTCCAATATTCCTGCTACAGATGTGCACTAACATCAGTGTGCTAAACTCCATGCAAAGGTTACGTTAGGACAAGCGAAGAGAGCTACCCTCTCTTTCTCACCTTCCCTTTTTTTCCTCTCTCAGACAGATGGGAGATGTTCTTTTCACTCCCTTCAGCACTGCACGTCTCAAAGTCTCGGAGTTGACAGCAGGGCTTGTGGGTCAGAGCTCAAGAGAGGCTGTATACTTGTGTGTGTGTGTGTGTGTGTGTGTGTGTGTGTGTGTGTGTGTGTGTGTGTGTGTGTGTGTGTGTGTGTGTACAAAACTGCAAAACACTACCACTGTTAATCCAAAGCTCAACATTGACCTTTCTCAATACGGATATCACATCCGTCTAACATACCACAATATTACTGCATGTTTATATTCTGTAATCTATTCTAGAGTTTTCACACGGGTGTGTCGTGAGAACATGGTAAAATAGCGTTTCCTGCTATACTAAATTCCAGCATTAACACACTGCATGTCATTTTAGTACTTGTGATAAAAGGATATCTGCGAGAGTGAAAGTGAAAGTTTATAGGACTGTGGTGAGACCTGAGATGTTGTATGGTTTAGAGACAATGGCATTGAGTAAAAGACAGGAGGTGGAGCTGGAGGTAGCAGAGCTGAAGATGTTGAGGATTTCGTTGGGAGTGATGAAGATGGACAGGATTAGAAATTAGTTTATTAGAGGGACAGCACATGTAGGACGTTTAGGAGACAAGGTGAGGGAGGTGAGATTGAGATGGTTTGGACATGTGCAGAGGAGGGACATGGGGTATATCGGTAGAAGAATGGTGAGGATGGAGCCACCAGGAAGGAGAAAAAGAGGAAGACCAAGGGGGAGGTTTATGGATGTGGTGATTGAAGACATGCAGGTAGTTGATTTAAAAGAGGCAGATGTAGAGGACAGAGGGGGTATAGAGACGGATGATCTGCTGTGGCGACCCCTAATGGGATAATCCGAAAGAAGAAGAAGAAGAAGAAGAAAAAGAAGATATCATTTAAGTACTGCAACGATGTAAATTACAAGCACAGAGGTGATCGAGATTTTGCTGTGGCTCCTTTTCGCCTTTTAATATAAGACCTGCCTCAAATCTGGCTACTTTATATTTGTTAGAAAATCTCTTTTTATTTGACTTTTAATTTTTTAAAAGTTTTTTGACAGATACTTGGTTGGGAATTTAGTTTTAATTAGTACTTTCTATTGCAAAGCACTTTGTTAATGGCTCATTTTAAAAAGTGGTACAGTATATAAATCAACTTTAGCTTGCATCTCTGTATTACCTGGTGTTTGTATTAATGTTGCTTATGCTGTATTAATATTGTCCAGATTCCTTGTAGGATTCTAAAATAAACTTTAAAAGCCAGTAGAGCAATACTCAAATTTGAAGAAGTGGCTCCTTCCACCACATGGAAATGAACCTGCACTCACATACTTGCCATTTTGTAGCACAAGATACACAAAAATATAAGATACAAGAACCAGACCTCGTTTTAGTGCAGAATAAAACTTGACGGGTTGTCATGGCAACATACAAAGCAATGTTACTCTGTCCACCACACATCACACCATGTTTTATTCCTCTTATACCACAGCAATTTGGCTTCGAATGCACAGTGGTGGAACGGCCATGAAACCAGTTTATTCCAGTTATCATTTATGTTACAAACAGCCAGGTGACAAATGTGGCTTGTAAATAAAAAAAAAAATTTTTCCACTGTTAGACTTTCTTATATCTGAAAAAATGGACTACCTACTCTTACAAAAAGCTGACACTGGAGACTTCTATCAGGAAAGCTAAACATTATATGTTTCTCTTTGCTAATTCGCATCTGTTTATTATTACGCAAAGATTACGTGCGATATCCAGCTGTGAATTACCCATGCTAGTGAAACGAACCCTGATTGCAGAGTATTAAATGTTCAAAAGATCTAAGCAAACGAATCAGCACTTTCAGACCAATCAGAATGGAGAAATCGACAGAAAATTGCCTCAACATTCATAAACATTACATTTCTATAACTCACAAATCATCCATCATGGAATCATTCAATCTCAATATCGTAAGTAATGCATAGTTAATCATTTTAGATCTGTATTGTATAAACGCTTTCTTTAAATGTCAGAACTGTTCCAAAATCCATAGCCGTAATTACAGTGTGCTGAAATTCGTCCTTAGGGTGCAGCCCCAAAGTGCACAAAAGTACAATTTGGAACATGACTCCCGAAACACCCAAGTACAGTCTGAGTCATTGTAAAAATTGTTTATATGCTTGGATGTGCACATGTGTCAGGCTTGTGTAATATCTGCCAGTGTGATGTGCTGCTCCAAACCAGCAATGACATCCTTTCAACTGCCTTAAAACCCAGCCAAGCATGAGTAAGCCATGAGAAAGAGAGCGAGAGAAAGAGATAGAGAGAGTGACTGGCAAAGAAAGAAAAATGCATGAAAGTGATGACAGAAGTGGAAAAAAAAACGAAAGTAAGAAAATCTAAACAAGGAAGGAGCAGAAAAATGAGGGGGTAGAGAGGAGGGGATGGGAAGAAGCAGGGTGGCAGATGGGAGTGGAGAACAAACGTCCACAAAGAAAATAACGATTGTAGTTGGGGAGTTAATAACAGGAAAACACTCGTTTCATTTGATGTGAAAACGTTTCATTAACTATTATTAGCATCAAAGCTTAATTACACGTTATAATTATTTCAAGCGCTTTTAAATGCTTGAACGGCCGCATGTATATGTATAAAGAAGGCTTTTTTTCAGTAGGAAGTGTTAATGTGAATATTAATATCCGACCATAAATAAATAATTCAATACATTAATATATTATATATATTTACAGCATATTTGAAATAAACAACTATTATTCTCCACCACAATACACAGCTACAAACCTACCATTTAAAATTCTACCTATTTTCCAGTTATGAGAGCAAGAGGGTCTGAAATGTCACAATTCTTAAAATAATTGTCCCAATTGAGACACAGCAAGCCGGCGTTAATTCGGTTCAGCTAAGTTCAACTGCCTCGAGGGGGATAAATGCTCCACAACATCCAAAAAGGGCAACACAAGGCAGGCTTTATCAGTTAGACAGCTTTATCTACATCCTGACCTCATTTGGACTGAGATTGTGGTGTTTTTTTTCATATTGACCGCAATTAAAAGCCTGCAAGCAATGCTAGCAAAAACAGAGTTAGCAAAAACAAATGCTAAATATCCCCCACATGCATATTTGTTGAGGGTAGATTAAGATGTGTCTACGGAATGAGAAAAGATTCTTACACCCA
This sequence comes from Silurus asotus, assembly GCA_024362625.1. Classification (NCBI taxonomy): domain Eukaryota; kingdom Metazoa; phylum Chordata; class Actinopteri; order Siluriformes; family Siluridae; genus Silurus; species Silurus asotus. The sequence goes on along the minus strand of MU583213.1, from coordinate 2,906,098 downwards.
ACAGAAAAGCATATCTGATAGTAATTAGCGAGACAGTGTTACACACTCGCTAATTAGCTCTAGTCATTCAAAGCTAATTCACTTCAAAGGGAAACTAGCTGCAAAATCTAGTGTACTGAAAAGGCTTTCCAGGCTACAGTATAAGACAACTGTGTCCTGAGAGGATGCAGAATCTTTTTTTGCCAAGTACTTTGTTTGACTACAGCAATAAAAAAAAAAATGCTTTAGTTTCACAACAAAATGCTTCTATTCAGCATAAATAATGTGTCCAATTCGTTTCGCACATGGCTACGAGTCCGAGAGTGAACAGATGCTAAAGTGCACAAGAGTCAGGTTTTAACAGCTGTCCTTATAACTTACGACCTTGGAACGCTCGGAAGGCGATGTGTACGTTCCAGGTTTTTTACGGTCCATAATCCCTCTGGGCTGCTTTAAAACACAGGGTAATTAAGTCACGGTAATTAACAACCACAGGCTAACAGGATTAGCCTTGTCCCTGAGGATCGAGAATTGACTGCTGGCCTGGGACAGAAAAGATTTGAGTGGCCTCTGTGAATTGCCCCCCCCCAACCCCTACCCCCTTTATAAGAGCCAATAGATTCAAGCCCTGGAAGTCATCGTTGTTGTAATAGAAAGGGTAAAGTGCAAGTAACCAGAAAAGTGGTGAGCTAATGGCATGCTTATAATAAAGCTGAGGCGGAAAACTAATCTCAAAATCAGCACTTGGAGGATAATGAGGCAGAGCGGCTGTTCCTGGCCCACTGACCATGCCTAATGACGTTTTGACACCACCGAATGGCAAGGTAGTACAATTTCCGCAGCACAGCCTGCACCATCTCTGCGGCAATGATCCATACTATGATAAAAAAACATTTTTATTTCCAGTTGTTTCTGATGATAATGTTTACTGATATACAGTACATTAATATCTCCATTTGAATTGCATTGGATAGTGAGCGTGCTTTTTTCACCCTCAGGGCTTTTCTTATGACAGATTAACAGATGTGCTGATGTGTAAGTCATGCTTAAAAAGCAGGACATCATTGCTGTTATTAGCTAGTCGTTTTTAAATGCTAGCTAATTGAAAGTGGCCCAGTTTCCCTCATGTACAGTAATGTAAAGGCAATCTTAAATGGTCCAAATTGCACATAATTTAATGATTGTTCTACCATTTAAGAACGATCTTTGCAGGCAGAAAGGGATGCTGGAAAGAACTAGGTTTTTTTTATAGTTTGGCACCTTCAGTGTTTATCAATTAATTTTGATGCCAATTGATTACGGGGACAAATATAGCCACCAGGCTGTCAATCCTCCCACAGTAAAAACCTGTTTCATGGTTAATTTAGCTGATCTTCCCCAGCCAGTCAGAGTAGCTCCAGGGAGGCTGTTCGAGAGTGTCACTGCAGATCTATGACGAGCTCTGGACTACGCTGTCAGCAGCATGCCCTTGCTTTGTCCTGTTCTTTGTACAACAGGGGAATGACGGAGACGTTAATATAGTCTAAACACGCTCTCTGGAAAATGCCATATGTAAACCAGAGACATCTCGTCCACCATGTATGGCTATTTTTCCCCGTGTGTTTACTTCATCCCATGAGTCATCACAAATGCGCGATGTTACTGCAGTCCCTGAAACTGCGCCAGTCAGACCAGACATAGCTCAGGCAGCCCGACAGCGATGACAGCTGCTGACATGGTCACTATCTTCTCTAGGCCAAAATAAGAAGAATCAGTTATTTTGCCCAGTGGAGGGTGTGGAGAAGTGGTAGCTCTGTAGAGATTCGTAGGCAATACTTCCCAAGAGGAAAAGTGATTTTGACAAGCCGATAAAAACAAAAAATAGATGTATGTGGCTCTCCAATACTGATCATTCATTCATCTCCATTCCTTCTGCTTTTGCTGGTGGGGGTTTGCAATGACAACATGCTAAGAATGTCAGCCCAGACTTCTTTAAGCCACAGATTCCAGATTCTGGGGGATCCCCAGATGTTTTCAAGCCAACTGTGAGATATAATCTCACCAGCTGGTCCTGGGTTTGCCTCAGGGTCTCCATACCGTATGGCATGTCTGATGTCTGATACAGATAGAGCTAGAGCCGACCAGGAACTAGACATGCAATGGACCAATAATCTAAGAGCAACAAGGTTAAGCAAACAAAATAGTAAAGGCTCCAACACAATGATAGAATACACTCTGGACAGCAGGTTTGTAATATTCTCAATACAATATTTTCAATGCATCTTGCTTGGGGTTTTGGTGGACCTGGAGTCCATGCTAAGAACACTGGAGCAGGGCAAAAATACACTGAGCAGGGGGTTCATTGAGAGCACTCATGGAAGATTAAGTGCACTTACAGTACTATAAAACGTACACAAACATACTCTGATGATTTGATGTTATCCTACTGTTGGTTTACCAAATGTACCAAATTTCTGAGGTTTAGAAGCAAAATCACATTTCAGTTTCTTTTACCTTGGCTTTCCCAGTGCTTTGCAGGATGTGTACCAGGGCGCACGCCATCTCTTCCTTGTTCTTGACACTAATAACTGGTTCCAGCACAGAGCACAGCAGCATGTAGTTGTTGGTAGTGTATTCAGCAAATTCCTTATACATCTCCATCGGTAGGATATTCATACTTTGGTATCGGGCCTTTATCCGGATCATAGGTCCCGCAGTCTTCCCCTTCCCTGGGTTTGGCGTGCTAACTGGGTGCCACTTCTCGACAAGTTGCCTACTGGTCACACTTTCTACTGGGATGTTCACAAGCCCTACATAGTTGTTCTTGTCTTTTTTCTTCTTTTTGTCTGAATCCCTATAGAGGTGGACAGTGATGTTTTGGACAGGAGGCAGATTGGTGAACTCAAAGTGCTCTCCCCAGAAAATATTGTCTGCTTTCAACTTGCAGGACGTGCGGGCATAAAGGGCATCATCCAAACACAGCTCGCAGAAGTACTTCTTCTTGGCAGGAAGATCTTTGGCTTCGATCACCCACAGCCGAAGGGAGTTTTCTACCCGACGACTGTTGTCCTGGAGACAAGAGCAGAGACAGAATGTAAACAGAGGACCATTGATTTATGATCTGCACTATATAGCAAATACAGTTTGGCAGCATTTCGGCTCTTAAGAATAATTTACTTGAAATTAAATGGGAATTTTCAAAAGAGTCACGAATCTGAAATTTGTTTTGTTTTTTGTTGAATACATTTTTTTTCTAGTTTAATGATAATACATTTACTGAGATGAAAAACGAGCACATGCATTTACATTTAAAACTAAATTCATAAGATAGAATCACTGAATGTGAACTTTCTCTGGCTTCATCACAGCACATTTTTCTCATTAAACTAAAATGATGCAAATCTGGAAAAATAAAATAAATTAAAATAAAATAAAAGACTCTTTGACATCATTACAGAAAGACCACAAAGACGTAAAATACTCTTGTGAACATATTAAAAGGCTGAAAAAGATGCGTGCTGTTAGGTCCGAGAAAGAAAGACAGAGAGAGAAAGAGACACAGACACAGAGAGAGAGAGAGAGAGAGAGAGAGAGAGAGAGAGAGAGAGAGAAGGTAAATCAGAAAGAATTGGCACTGAAAAGCAGTATTTCAGTTTAAGATAAGGTGACCGTATCAGCCTTAAATGCATTAACCCAGAAGTGTCAAATTCTATTTATAAATGTGGTTTTAATGAGGAATTCTTGCTACAATGTGATAATTTTTTTACAGAATTCAAGTACCATTGTAATTTTTTTGCTGTTTTTTGGACTGAATGCAAATTGGCCCTTTGTCCCTCTTAGAGACAAATGTTTTAGGAACCATAATAAAGCTATCTATTATCAAATAAACAAACCTGTAAACTAAAAATAAAAACCTTTTTGCGTGTATAACTATGACATGTACATAAAACAACTACCTATGCAGAATAGTTTAAATGGCCTCTGTTTCATTGCTGCCTGGCAATTAGATGCTTTCTGTTTTAGATCACTTCATGCCCCTGCTGTAAAGGGGAAAGGCAAGGAAGCATAAATACGCAATGACCTCATTTAGTAGTTAAAGTCATTCCCTTGATGAAGAAGGCTGCTTGAGAAAAGTAAGTCTTCCGAGAATATGCAGACCTCATGACAGGACCATTTATTGTGCCACTGGTACATTTCCTGGCGAATCAGCGGATTAATATTTAACCATCATTTTACCACATGAAAGGCTCGAGATGAATTCAGCGTTACAATAAAATGCTAAACCTCTGGGTGGGCTGAGACTTTGAAGTTGAAACTTGAATGATGTAGTTATCGCAAATGTTCTATATTTGTTTCTACTTGTAGGGGGAAAAAAATACCTGCTGGCAACAACAAAAAAAATGCATGTACAGGGTGGGGCTGATTTTGCAATGTGGGTTTTAGGTCTTACATAACAACCATCATTACACCATAGACTAATTGTTTCACAAGTAGGTTCATACCTTTTAATCGGTCATGATCTTTAAAAAAAATAAATAGAATAAAATCTGTATTTAGGTGTATTAAAGTTTTATATTAGAACAGAGCTTCAAAAGATCACTCAGCTAACACTAGTAAACAAAAATTAGCAAAAAAGAATACATTATTATGGATGCATTAATAATTAAAAAGTGTGTGTGGAACAAATGATTTTCTAATGTTCTTTATAATGAATGTGTTGTATAGTATCTGGATTGTTAAATAAAGTAATGAGCATTTTAATACTCTGTATAAGTGTGAGACGACTTGTGAGCTTCAATACATCTTTTCTACCTTGTTTGGGTGAACGGCTCTTCTGAGGTTCTCCATCCATTTGTCCCTCTCTGCAGCCGAACGACATGAGAAACACTTGCTTCCTGTCGAGGTGCTCACCTAAGAGGAATGTCACATGAGTATGTATCTAAACAGGTTTATTTTTCCACTTACTGATTGATATGTTAATTAGGCCAAACTTCTGATTTTATGCTAATTTGCATATTTATTTATTTGCCTGTTCAGATGCTATAATCACTATATTAATATATGGATCACTCTATATATACAGGATTTAAATAAAGGAACTCTGCATGATTTGAACATCGTAAAAGGTGAATCAAGACCCTCAGATTTAAAGTTGGAACTATATAATCAGCTTCATACCAGTCTTAGAACTTTAAAGATTGTATTTTCGTTTCTAACTGATTTCTTTATTAGCCCAGACTCTTTTGATTTTACATAAATTTGCATATTTATTTGTGTTTGTCTGTTTGGATGTCATCATCAATAGATTTTATAGTTATTAGCAAAATATTAGGAATCTAAAAAAAAATCTGGCAAATGCAGAGAGTTTGCAAATTAGAGTGTTTTTTTTCCTCATGGGTTTTATTTTAAATGAAATACGATACAAATAGTTACACAATGCAAACCTTTATACTGTATTGTCGTATGTACAGTAGGTCTGCGAGTTAAACACTATTATTACCATGGAAACATTTGTAAAACGAGTCGTTTTTAATGTTCATGGATCACTAGATTACACAAAATGTACAAATTTACGCATTGCATGAAACATTGCATAAAAGATCTTGACATATAAAAAAAGGTGAATCAAGACCCTCAGATATAAAGTTTTAAACATATAATCATCTCCATACCAGCTTGCATGTATGTAGCTGGATGTGATGTTATTGGATCTTTCAGTGGTTTAGAGGAATCTCCAGAAGATTTGCAATTTTTGAGTGAAAATGGATCTATTTTAACCTACTTCATCGCAGTGCATTTATATATGAGCACAATACAAATTTGTCTTCTAGCAGCACTGTTGTAACTGTTGCAGCAAAAGGGAAATTACAGAATCTAAAGCTCAATTATATCATTTACACAAGATTGTGCAAGTGAAAATGTGTGCGAATGTAGGTCTATGTGTGTGGATTTTGCTTACCTCAAAGCAGAAATCCTGACCCAGGATGGAGCTGTGTACGGGTTTAATGAGGACCTCCTCCTCCATGCTGAGGTCCAAAGCTTCCACTGCACTACTGGGACTGAGCAATGACTCGTGAGAGCGCGATTCTTTCAGTCTCAGCATCAGATTAGATCTGAGTATTCGATAGAGAAAAGCAGAAAGAAAGAGTAACCCATGGGTGATCACAAACATAAAAATCTACAAAAGCACACATAAATGTCACAAAGACAAGAAGATCCATGAGATCCTAATCTCAGGAGGCCTGGGGTTCAGTCAGTGTTTTGATTCATACCAAAAGTGTTTAATATCAAAAGATCTCCCACTCCAACTTAAACCAAATCTTCATGAATTTGGCTTTGTGCATGGGGGCATTGGACATGCTGAAACAGGTTTGAGTCTCCCAGTTCTATTGAAGGAACCAATTAACGCTACCACATCCGAAAACAATTGTGTGTCTTGAACTTTGAAGGTAACAGTTTGGGGATAAAAACATATGGCTGGAAAGGTCAGGTGTCTCCATTTTTTTGCAATGTGATATATCTGAAAGGAAAAATGATGCAACATGACTGTGCATGGTTACCTTACCGCATTAAAAGTCATGAAAAAAATCATATTTGAGCCATTATCTCCAGCACTTGCAGTAGATATTAAAGAGCTCAGATTACCTTTTCAGATATAATTAACTATTTATGATTTCTGCCGCACATAACTCTCAGGCGAGACGGCAGAGCCGGGATGGCTCTTGATGAACAACCGTGCTAAATTTGAACTGGTAATCTTCAACAATTCAAATAATTCGCAAGCTAATTCACGTTTCCTCTCGATAGCAAATGAACACATAATCTAAGTACAGAAATGCACCAACAGGCACTTCAATTCCAAAGCATAGTACAGAATAATGTAAGTTAGACAGAATGAGTATATAAAAGGTGGAAATATAAGCAGCACACTGTCCAGTCAAATTAACAGCGTATATAATGTGGTGTAATTAGCGTGACATTGTGTTAAATACACCAAAATTTGACACCCGCAATTTATCCAATGCGAAATGTGCCCAATACCGTGACCTATTCACTGTTCAGATCGGTTTAATTACACACACAATGAATTATGGCTATTTCTGTACCATTACGGCGCATCGTTTGACCAGATCTCTCTTTTGGATCTCTTGTACAAGTGTGAGGTTTCATCTGTGCTACACTACAGCTGACCATCTTTACTTTAATGTGGGCAATCTAATATGTTATCGCTTCTGTAGTAACAATTTTGTATGTCTGATGTTCCACAATGGAACCACCTTTAGCGACAAAGTGGACCTTAGCCCTAGTCCTTAGCCCTGTGTTAGTCCTTAGCCCTGTGTTTTGTGGTTTTCTGTGATTGTTGTTGTATGTAGCACCAGGGTTCAGAAGGAACGTTGTTTCATTTCACTGTGTACTGCGTCAGATATATGTGGTTGAAATGACAAAAAGGTTTCTTGACTCGGACAGAAGAAATCCCGTACTATCTCACTTAAATAAATAAATTAACAAACAAATAAATAAATAATAGTGTTTAAAAATATCTTTTTACTCAATTGTATTTTTTCCCAAATCAGTTGTTCCTTTTTATTTATCATTCGATGCAGCAATCCACCAATCAGGGTCGAACGCTCCATTTTAAAAGGAATATATGATGGAAGAAACTCCCGACTCCAACTTCCTGCAACACCCCTGTCCTTATTTGCTCGATGTTTTGAAGTAGTTAAAAAGAGGTTTTGGGCTCGTGATAATTAAAATGAATATCGGTGTTTGACTCATTAATCACATTCTATTGATAGACTTGTTCTCCGAGTAACATTGGAGTCTTTTCACATAAACTGAGTTGATTAAGCAAAAGTTCTTGTGACTAAAAATATAATAGGAACATTACAGCCTTAATAAATTATAGTACTTTGGATACTTTTGAAGCCTTTTGTACTTTTATTCAAGTGAAAGTAATATAATATACTCTACTGTATCTGTTATTGCTGTGTGAACTGTAAGTGGAATAAAACACTTAAGAATTGGATGTCACATTCTGTAGGACAATAATCAACTAAAACATGGACCAATATGCTCGAAACCACCACATTATTGATTATTTTCTGACCACAGCACACTCTTTCCTGTTTTTTTTTTTACTGACGCGATACATATATGCATGTATAGTTCAGAAAGAGAATCCTGGAAGTAAGTTTATTGTAACTCAGTAATGTAGATTGGTGTGAAGAAAATACACTGGTGGGGGATGGGGAACAAACTCTGCTCTACATTTTACGCTCAAAGCATAACGAAACAATGAGAGAACTTTGGTTCATTAGCCGTAATACGGAGACACAGCTTTTCTGGTGAAAAACAAGTCATTATGATATACATCTATCTCTGTGTACATCCGATTTCCTATTCTTCTTATTAAATCTACATTTTTTCCTGCTTCCTTATTTCTCATATCTCAAATGGTGCCCCTGAGGCAAGGCCCATCATTCAACCACTGATCCCTGATGTATACAAACTAATCGTATTTGTGTGTGTGTGTGTTTTCTTGTTTTCGTTTGGCTGCCATGAAACCAGTCAGAAGACTAAAAGAACTGTGCTGCGTAGACCCTTGATCTCTGTTTCTTCCCAGTTCCTGGGGATCGAGCTCTCCTCGAGTTCCTAAAGGAATCTGTTTTCCGACATCAATTTTCCCAACCTGGATTGCACGGTTAGGAAGACGACAGGGAGCGCTCATCGGGAGCTGACAGATATTCCATGCGAGAGAGGAGAGAGAAAAGGCGGGCGAAGGCTCCATCCGAACTGCCATCAATCACGGCGCGTCTGTATGACAGGCAGGATATGAAAGTTTCCGCACTACACGGGAGAAGTTTTATTTTCGTCTCCCGAGTGAGTAAGTAACCGAGGTACCAAAATCAATCAAAGCACAAAGCGGTGGGATTTATATCATTCGGCCCCCTCAGGCCACTCGTAACACCTTATCAACAAAACCTTCGAGAAGAAGTGGGCATCGTATGTCTGTTATGAGAAACGGAGAAGATAAAGGAAGTTATTTGAAAGGTTTATTGAGAGATTTGCTGTTCTCCAGAGTCAATTCAGTAAGAGATCAAGAGCCATGGAAACAACAGGACAGACTAATATACACACTCTTTTCGCACTAAAGTGAATAGTTGGAGTTGTGGAGAAATTTGATAGACATAACTTATTTTTCACAACATTTATTAATACATTATGATCGGAAGGCCGGGGTTTTAAACCCCAATATCACCCAGATGCCTCTCTTGGGCCCCTGAGCAAGGCCCTTAAACCTATGTGCTCTAGTGGTGGTGTTTTATAGCTAACACTGTGCTGTGACCCCAGTTTCCTAAAACTTCCTGGGATATCCGAAGAAAAGTATTTCACTTTGCTGTAATGTACATGTGACGAATAAAGGCTCTTCTTTATTTATATAATTTGACAGACGCCTTTATCCAGAGCAACATTTATCGCATTCATACAACTGAGCAAATACGTGGTTAAGGACCTCGCTCATGTCCCCAGAATTTGCAGCTGAGTGTGGCTGGGATTTAAAGTCCAATGTATTAGCCGCTAATCTACCACCCACACAATACCGTACTGATTGTATATGACAAATGCTGACAAAAATACGCCTTTTACATGGTTTCTGTGGTAAAAAATATACATATGCTACCTGACTGAATGCACCTGGTACAAAACCTGACCCACGTTTCCAGTTGTTGACTTTTGTATATAAGGATTTTGTACATTTTTTTGTGTATATATTTTGTTTAATGACCTACAATACTGATAAAAATCCTCAGATTTACCCAAACAAACACTATACACACAGGCCTCCGATGTCTAAGCACTAAAAGTCTAATAGAGCATCGTATCTCCGTGTGGCTTCTGAAAGGAAAGTAAGACACAGCCCACAGTTATCCAAGTTGTCATATTTATGCTTTTACTGGTCACTAAATGTACAACAGAAGGAACACTGCAAGGCGAGTGGAGAAGAGACGTAAAATGGGACAAAGTGCAACTTTCGTCGAAAGGCCCCAAACTAGATTTGGAGGTTCTGAATTGGATCAGTTCCCCGAGAAATCTGATAAAATTGTTAACCAGTGCAACCCAACACAGAAAGCAAGCTCTGATTACATCCCTCTGCGCTTGATTCTATACAATCTAAACAAACACCCACAATGTGATTGATGCGATGCATCGTTCTTAAAGCAGACCGTGTTGATGAGATCCGGTGACAGCTACAATTAATATACATCAGCTATGCAACAAATCTTGATACAGTTTAAATTCTGTTGAACTATTTAATAAATAATAGTAAAAAAATAAAAATGTAGACAGATATCTGCTGAATTATCATTTTTGTTGTTCTATTTTTTTCCAATAGTAAGTGCTATAGTGGCCATTTGGGACAGGACATGCACATCCCCTTACTCAAGGAAATAAGTGGTGCATGGGGCATTTAATGACAGGGTTGCCAGATTGTGCAAGAATAAAAATATGATCTTGTACTATACCAGATTAATGGATTTATATAAAAGGGTAAACTGTATGTCCATAAAGTGTGACTAATAATCTTTGGTTTGAGAGGGAATTTGTCATTTTCAATGAAAGAACCCAAACTCAGAACACCCTACAAGCACGGCCCCAAGGAACCCCAGCCCTTGCTAACACTGAGCAATACACATTATGATTGTGACTCTACATCACTGCATATCAGTGTATAGCCCAGTGTAGATCTGTCTGGTTTACGACGCCTTTGTTCAGTGCTCATGCTATTCTGGACTATGATTTGTTTCTGGTTCACACCACAGTCACCTGAGAAGCATTTTTTTTTTAATTAGACACATGAGAAACTGAAGAAACTATAATTCTAAAAAGGATATATTAGCTCTTGCAAATAGCAGTTGCTCTTAAGCATTTGCTTCACTGATGCAGTAAATCAAGAACGTGCACTATGATTTAGACTCAACATGAATGCTTTTCATCATTAGACATCTGTGAGTAAATGAGGGTAAAATGGCTGTTGCCTGCAACACAATAGTTGCAGGAAAGCGAATGAAATGTAACCTTTACTATATGGGTCAAAGGTTTGTAGACATCTGACCACAAGATTGAAATGTGCTTTCATTCCATATTCAGTCCCGATTTGTTGCTTCCACTCTCCTGGGATGATGTTTTTGGTGTGTGCCTATGGTGTGAGTTTTAGGGTGTTAGTAAAGTCAGGTGATGTGAGGAGGCCTGGGGTGGCGTCAGCATTCTAATTCATCCCAAAGGTGTTCATTAGGGTTGAGGTCAGTGCTTTATAGCATGCCAGCCAAGACCGTTTACTCCAAACGATGTAAACCATATCTTCCTAGATCGGGCATTGTGCACAGGGGCATCCTCATGCTGGAACATGTTTAGGGAAAATTTCATGCTGCCACATCCAAAGACATTCTACACAATTGCGTGCCTCCAACTTTGTGATAAGAGTTTTAGAGAAGAACCTATTTTTTTTCAATACTTTTGTCCATATAATGTATGTTTGCATAATACATTTCATTCTACTAAGTTACAATATAAATCACATCATATTTGCTCATGACTTCTTTTTTTTTTAAGTTGTTCTCTATTTATGCTTGTTGACCAAAATAAACAAAATTTCAAACCAAGTTTCTGTCTATTCCTTCTTTATTCCTCCTATCCCTCCTCACTATCTTACTGTGTGCTCCAGTTTCTGTTTCACTCTGGTAAATATTTCAGATGGTGCATCAAGGTAGGTTCATGCTGTACTTCTTTCATTGTGCTTTGTCAAACACACACACACACACACACACACACACACCTGTTCCTTAAAGTGTGTGCTTCACGTTTTGAAAGCTGTTATTATATTCCTGCAGTAAAAAACACAAAAAAAATAACCAATATATTTAAATGACAGCATGCAGCAAAACTCCAAGACTGTAATCAAAATAAATGTTTTGCTTAGAAGAAAAATAGAAAAGAAAAATTTATGTAATCAATGCGCAAATGTAGCTGTAAAAACATGTATAACTATACAGCAACTTAGCTATTAAATATCATATTCTATAGTGTTTTGAAAACAGAATTAAGCTTGTGAGTAGAAAATATAATAAAAATATTATTAGTTTAATACATAAACATAATTATGAATATTATGGAGAAACAAAGAAACTAGAGATAAAATTGTTAACTTGAAGAAATCACAATCAAATTTCCAGACTTTACATCTTTACTGTCCCTGATATACTTCCTGTTTTGGTCTGACCATGTGTGTGTGTGTGTGTGTGTGTGTGTGTGTGTGTCTCCGGTATCTCAGAGTTATCTCTGGTCATTTTGTGGTGCCAGAATAATGGCATAATTACAGCCTATTACAGCATAATAACAGCTTATTAAAAAAGTAAATACACTCCAAATATCTGCTTGAACCATTACATAATAAAAACGTAAAAAACAAGAATGAGAATAATTTATCAGGTTTTTCCTTTTTTATATTTATATTTATGGACTACAAAAGCAGGTTGTGTGCTGGAAATGAAATGATGTTTTAGTGCGTAAATATTACCACAAAACAGTGTATTTTAATACAAGTCTTGCATTTGACTGACATCTGGTTGATTTGACAGGTGCTTAGAAACGAAATGGATTGTTTCACTGTGGTACCTAAACAGCAGCTTGATCAGACTGTTGCATTCATGAGGATCTTTATTTTGAGGAAATATCACCTTTAGCTAGACTGGCCGTGTCCGAACAAAGCAGAAAAATAATTTCAGTACAACATGAAGAAATATGTTTATGTTTTATCAAAGTAGAGGTGACACTGTGTATGTTATTGGCAAAAAAGCCTCAGCTGTGTACTTTCGAGAAGAAATGCAGAACTAATAAATGAAAGAAGAAAGCGAATATCTGAAACCCCTTAAACCCTATTAAACGCACACACACACACACACACACACACACACACACACACACACACACACACACACACAGAGACACACACACAGAGACACACACACCTAATCTATTCCACCTCTACAGGCTTTACTAAATGGAGAAAAATGGTATTCAGTATCAAACGGGCAAATGAAGGTCACCAGAACACGCCTCCACAAGCAAGATGGTGATGGGGGATGAACATGCACAAACACACACCTTTTTGTTCTTGGCATACTTGCTAGGACCTTCTAAAATTATACAAATTATTAACCAAATGAATAAATGCATTCTTGAAGTTTTTCTAAATAATTAAAATACCAGGTTAATCAAAAAAATTAAATACATAAAAGATGAATGTATCCACAAGGTCAAAAACACAATACCTGCCTCTCAACCACTTTCTTCCCTGCCCCCAGTAGACACATATTTTATTCAGACTTAAAAGGTCATCCGGCTTAACATACTGTATATACATACACATGATGGTAGCAAACAAAAGAATATTGGCATTTGTGACACTGTGTGTTTGTGTGTGTGCATTTGTTTGTGTGTGCATGTGTGTGTGTGTGTGTGTGTGTGTGTGTGTGTGTGTGTGTGTGTGTGGTTATGCTGTCACGATTGCTCCAACGTTTTTTTGCCTAAAATGAAATGCTTTGTTATCCCTAATCCCTTTGGTATAACCATTAACTGGACCAACACTAAGTGAGTGTTTCTATGGCAACAAGCAAATAGGTAACGTTTAATGGAATAAAGCATATGTCTTAGAAACAGATTTTAGACTTTATTCAAAAATAATAAAATTATATATATATATATAAAAATTATATATAAAAGGGCTGTTAAAATTCTTTACTCAGATATAAAGGTAGAAAAATAACCACCAAAAATGTTTTTTCATTACTAAACATTTGTTTTACTGATGCGCCTCAAATCAAGCACCAAAATCCACAATGATGAACACATCCGGCAATTAAAACCGTCCGTGTGGAAACAAAGCAAAAGTTCAAGTTCAAAAGTTCAAAATACCATAATAACTTTAAAGAATATTTTTTACAAATTCTAATAGCATGAATATTTGTCCATGCTCATGTTAATTAAATTATTAAAAACTTGAAAAGTATTCAAGGTACATTTAGAATAATATAAAATACTATAGAATAATCACTAGTTAACTCATGACAATCATGGGAATATTTGAATCGAAAAACATCCCTAATAAATATACATTATACTGCTGTAATAAAATGTGGACTTGTATGTTGTTGCATCTTATAGTACTGCACCAAATGCTTCTACTATTAATACAGACCTTGTTGTCTGAGGCAAGTGAAATTTCAACATTCAAAATACGAACTACATACTTGATTATTTAACTGACAATCTTCCATTACCTCATAACCCCCAAACCAAAACAGCACTGAGCTTTACCACATTACTCTTGACTAATCAACCAGATCTGAGGTAAGTCCTCAATTGGCATTCAAAAAAACATGCTTTCGCTCGAAGCTTTCCTGTAGTTATGGCATTTGTTATTAAAAAAAATAATAAATACACAAGAAAGCAAGCTTCAAAACAACCACCAGCCTCTGTTCTTCAAGTAAAATATAGCCATGCTAGACTCTCAGAACCAACAGGGCATGAAATACACAAATGGTTGATAAAAAAAGGATAAACCAGCTGATGAGTCATTGTGAGAATACATCTGGAAGCAATGGTTTTTTTTATTGAAGAGCAGGCAGATGCCATTGCAAAGGTTTTTTTCTTCCCGCTGAATTAATTGTCTAAAGCTTTAGTATGCTGGGTTTCAGTGTACATACAGAGGATACAATGTGTGTGTGTGGTTGTGTGTACTCGGGGTCACTGTGCAGTATTACACAGCAGGTAGTAAATCAGTCCAAAGAGGCTCAGTGACCTTAAACAACAAGGTCAGAGTAATGAGCCAAGAGGTCACTGAAGGGTGATTTAAACAGACCAGAGAAAAAAAAGGGAATAACAGCATGAATTCAGCGAGGCAAAATAATCTCATGTCCTGTCTGAAAGTCACATTGTAGGTTCAAATAGAGGTCAGAAAAACAGTATGTTGAAAAGATCTGCATTTGAGTGTCTTGGAGTAATTAGCAGAAAAAGGGGTGGGTAGCCAAACAAAACTTGACCAAAAAAACAACAACATTGAATGGCCATTTCCTGTGTTCTGCTCTACAGCAAGGAATAATGCTTTGCAAGCACAAGTCCAACAAAAGTGCGCCACATTTAAGGTGTTTTATTCTTCTTACTTCACAGCAGGACTATCTATTTTATTTAAAATGTGTATTTTTGATCAGCAATCACAGTTCTTAGTCTCCAGTACTTTACAATTCGGAGTTTTGGAAAAGCAAGAAGGCATTTATATAGCGTTTATGGAGGGAGCCTTCAATGTTAGTGCTTCACACTAACACTGAGTAAAGCAGTAAACGTTTAATTTTCCTCCATGGGAAAGTCTGTTGTAATATTCACAGTTGAACTTTGACAATTGTTATTACATCCTACATCAAAACAGACTTTTCTATGGAGGAAAATTAAACATTTACTGCTTTACCTAATGTAAGAATTAAGCACTTACATTGGAGGCTCCCTTTATAAAAGCTATATATAAATGTCTTCTTGCTTCTTTAAAAACTTCTTATTTCACAGCTTTTCAATGCCATTTCATTACAGTCGCTTTATTTTCTAGTCGAAATAACGCATCCCTAAATAGAAACAAAATATAAAAGGTGCATTTAAATATGGGAAATTCATCGACCAATCAGAACCAAGAATCCAACAGCGCAGTGGTATGAGAGAATATAATATCGCTATACTTTTTTCTGTGATATAAAATGTTTGATTAACAGACACCGCTACTCAAAGGTATTACCGTATTTTTCGGACTATAAGCCGCTACTTTTTCCCCACATTTTGAACCCCACGGCTTAAACAACGAAGCGGCTAATTTATGAATTTTTCCTGGGTTTTACCCGGTTTCACAAACTTCAAGCCAAAAAAACAAGCGACATAACATTAGACCAATGAAATTTTCGAACGGAAAGAAAAAACGCACCTCACCTGTGTTCTGTGTTCAAAGAAACTTAGAAATAAGCATCAGAAAATAATAAGGATATATTCCTCGGTCTTACACACATGCAACAATACCGGGAAAATGCGGCGGCAGGCAATTCCCAAAATGGCGCTCTGTTCTTAAAGGAGCCACAATATATTTCACCCATTACACCATGTAACACACACTGTCTTTCGTTTAAGCCTGTGTAAAGTTCATTAGTTTCAGTGTGGACAGTAGGTTTATAGACAGGTGTGTCTTATTTATGTTTAAAAAAAAAAACTTTGTCAAATTCAGTGGGTGCGGCTTATATATTCCGGAATTTACGGTATATCGATTGCTTTTGTCGACTTAAACGCTCTTAAATGAAGTTCAATTCATTAAAACAGCTTGCAAGGCAAATAATATAAAGCATAAAACGCTTTCTAAAAAGTCAAACTCGCAACATCCCACACATCTTTGATAATTCCACGATGAATTTCAGGTCACCGACAGGGCTGAAAAATTAAGAGCCCGCTAATCCTGCTTAAAATTTCAAATATATCCCTGTTGAAAATTAGCATTATTTCATACCCTAGCAGTGCGGTCTACAGGAAGCACAGAGCCATGGGAGCGATTCATGAGTCAGCATGGGTTCTAGAGAAAAGAGGTTTAACGTACGACGCAAAAGGATCCGGTTCTTTATCCTTGGTGGCAGGATACCGTGATTCTCGTGTTAATAGGTTGGGCTGAGTGCAACAGTTTCACTGATAACGCTCAGTTTCACTAATGGCGAGTTTGTACATGATTCCCAGTTTCAGGAAAACAGGGAGAAGTGATCACACTTTGAATGAACAGCTGCTCATTCTGTATGAGAGATTAAGTCAGACTTTCTTCAATAGCGCATAGTGTCATGAATAAAAAAATTGGATTGTCTAGAATTGCAAACAACCCAGGGTGTTGAGTTTTCCTCAATGGGAATGTCTGCTATGATTATCATCTAAACATTTTCATAGCTCCTACATCACAATAGACTTTCCTTTGCAGGAAAGCAAAACATTTACAGATTTACCTCTAACTACAAAGCATTAATACTAGAGACTTCGTCTGAGAATGCTATATGAGTGACTAGTAAGTAAAACAACCCAGATACGGATTTGCCAGATCCTCATTCAGATTTCCGTTTTTTTTCATCAAAAAGAATTGTTTAATTAAAACAGCTTGGATTTAAACAAAAAACAAAGCACATGCGATGCAGCTAAATAAAAAGCAAATCTACCTGAAGTAAATTGTTTTCCTAAAACAGCACATGCTTAGGAAAGTTTTTTCCCCATTTTGTGTAATGGAATGTGATACACCTTCTGACCAATCAAGTGAGACTATAACACGGCAAACCACAAAGGTAGTCCCCTGGGAGGTGGTACTTTAGTGGTTAAGATGTCGGACTTTAGATCAGACTCTTGTGATTTAAAAATCCCAGCACCACTAAACTGCCACTGCTGGACCCTTGAGCGAGGCCCCCTAACCCCTCAACTGTTCAGTTGTATAAATGAGATAAATGCAATTCACTCTAGAAAAAGCTTCTGCAAAATGGCATAAATGTAAATACTAACAAGAATAAGAACAACAGCACCAACTATTTGGAATATAGCAATGTAAAAAAAATCTATTGAGAGAACAGAAATAATTTATTAACTTTTCCTGACTAAACCATTGCCAGATGTATCCCCTGTTTGCTTTGACAGAAACAGAGGATATGACGTCATGGCATAGACTCGCAGAGAAACAACGTAAAGAAAAAAGCATGAGGGGAAAAAATATCCCAACTGACCATGACCAATACAGTCTGGCCACACACATACACACACACACACACACACACACACACACACACACACACACACACTTTACACTTTTGTCATACTATCCCTGTAAGGATCTTCCATTGACATCATTATTAAAGCAGACAGTGTAATTAATACCGTGTCTCAACCTCATTAAGGAAAAGGATTGAGAACAAACAAAACGTCCCCACAAGTTCCTTGTGAGTATGTGACCTAAAACTAGCACTGCTCCTCCAGCCCTAAAATGGTACATAACTTCAGATAAAGACTAAAGGTTGCTGATCCGGGACCGCTGTCATAGGTGCTGGTTTAAGAACATCATAAAAGGGCGGCTTATTTTTTTTTTTTAAGTACTTAAAATTAATAAACCATATATAGATGGATGGATGGACGGACGGACAAACAGACAGACAGCTGAGATAAATGTACTCTTCATTCCGGAAACATCTTATGGGTCCAAAGATGTCTTTGAAAACAATGTCTTCTGCTTTCATGCCTATTCATTTTTCTGTGTTTTTCTCCAATCATTCATTCATCTATCCCTATCTTGCTCTCTCCATCCCTCTCTCTCTCTCTTTCTCTATGTGTGTGTGTGCATGTATGGTATTGTATTAACACATGTATTAACACATGGACTGTTCACAGCTATAGCATATGTTCAAGCTGCTAAAAGCTCCATATTGCACAAAAGGCAAATAGAAATTGTATTTAATATGAGCCAAAACAGGGATCAATATTTAGTCTACAGTCTACATTAGCAATCTCACACACACACACACACACACACACACACACACACACACACACACACACACG
Organism: Silurus asotus; assembly: GCA_024362625.1. Lineage (NCBI taxonomy): Eukaryota > Metazoa > Chordata > Actinopteri > Siluriformes > Siluridae > Silurus > Silurus asotus. The sequence continues at coordinate 2,887,480 of MU583213.1, read as the reverse complement.
TATGCATGCATGCAGTAGTATCGCCGTAGCATCAGCATAGTGTTGATCCCTTAGTATTCACATAGCAGCTAGTTAAATGCTAATCAGAGAAAATTCAGAGTTTCACACACAATACCCATTCACACACACGCAACCCAACCACAATTCAAACAGCACAGACTGCTAAATATACTTTGTTCTCATGCTAGTCACACAAAAGCAATACACCTAGCACACCAGAGACTAAAAAAAAACAGTCTGCGAGGTTTTATCTGCATGGTGCCTGCATTTATAAGCAGCCTGTTTTCCTACTTATGTAAGATTGAATCATTTTCTTCATCACATTGAACCCGCATGTTGGATTTAAATTTAGCGCTAGCTTATGCTGTTTGTTTAGAGATGCATCTTAAAAAAAAATCTAAACAAACCAAAAAAAGATCAATATCAAATAAAAGCAACTTTGTGTCCTGATTTATTTCTAAAACAACTGAAAATGAGTAAATGCAATTCCACAGAGCAAAGAAAAAAAAGAAAAAAAAAACATCCTCATATGCCCATGCATGGCCTACATTCCAGGCAAGTATACTCATGCCTTCAAGATACAAACATCAGCCAGAAAGAAAGAACCGGGGGAAAGACTGAGAAAGAAGGACAGGTAACGAGGGAGACTTGGAGACATGCTTAAACTAACAGCTCATTTTGTGTGTCTTTGTGTGCCTCTGTGTCCTGTCATGATGACACGATGATAGCATTCGCCTCTTATGTGTTTGCCTTGAATGATGCTTTGAAAATCCTTAAAGTATATTACTATAAGCTCTATGACAAAAGGACAGTTATCTCAGGAAGGATTACAAAAAAAAAAAGAAATGTACCATAGTAACAAAATACTCCAATAGATCTATGTACTGCAATGCTATATTAACAATCAAGCTAGCTAACTAGCTGTCTAGTGAAGTAGCTTTATAAGTGGTTATAATACCACAAGCTATGAGAGAAATATACACTTAACATGAACATCACATGTACATGAAGTAGTTGTCTATCACTTTTACATGTATGGCATTTGGCAGACATCTTTATCTGAGGCACCTTGCAATGATCAATGATGGGTTAAGGGTTAAGGGTTGCTCAAGGGCCTAAGAATGGGAGTTTGATGATGGAGGAGGGGATTTTTAACTCGATCTGAGGACAAATTCGTAACCACTGAGCTACCAATTCCCTCTATCAAATGCTTAAGCTAATTTAACTAATGACTTGTTCCTGATGTTAACATCTATTAAGTATTACTATGTCCCAGTACATATATATTTGGTTTTGAAAAGAACATTACATCCCAGCATGTTGACTCTATACCTCCACTTAGCACTAAGGCTCTACTTCACTTACTGTAATATGAAACAGCCTTTGTGATGAAGATACAGATTACCCATGAAGCACTTTTTTGGAGGATCTGTATCTTGATCATATGGGCTGTTGCATATTAGCTTAACTGCAGATAATGGTGTATGAAATCAGCTTTGGAATGTATGCATATTCTGCATTGCTGTATTGTAACGGAAGTTCGAATAAGAAAATTGGTTCATCCGTCTATTATTTCCTCATCCCTCTCACAATCATTCCCTACATCCATCCATTAATCTGCCCACCAGCTTTCACCCGCAGTCATCTGGAGACTATAAAGTCCACAGAAGTGCTTGCACGTGTCCACACAAACACGTGTGTGCATTATGTTTTTTTTATTTTTTACCTACAGCTTTTCACCACTAACAAAAGCCAAAGCCTGAGGGCACCCCAGCCTTCGTAAATGTTTTATTCATGTTAGCACTTGACGCTAGAATGTGGAGAGTGACACATATACAAAAACACACTTCTAGCTCTCAATTTGAAAAAATGGCAAAAACTAAATGTACCCGAACTTAAAGTGTGACTTTCTAACTTTTATTAGTTACATTTTTGTAATAATTAAAAAAAACAGGATCGGCCAAAATTGTTAGCCCAAAATTACACAGGAAATGTGAGTATATCTGTAAAACAAACAAGCAACAACAATGAAAAAATGTGTGAGAGAGGTTTGTGTCAAAAACCTTTATCAAGAAACATGTGCGATAAACTGGCTAAATATCCCAATAGTTAGCAAACACACCTAACATTATTAAACAGATTTGCATTTCTTTAATTTCAAAACAAGTCTTTTAACAATTCATTTTTATTTGTATAGCGCTTTTAGCATTGTCTCAAAGCAGTAAATGGTGATAAAAATTAATATGTTCTTTATAAGTGTAAGTTTGTCCCTGATGAGCGAGCTGGTGGTGACTGTGGCAAGGAAAAACTCCCCGAGATGCATATGGAAGAAACCTTGAGAGGATTGATCACAACCTTAATTTAACACACTTGAACAATTTTAACTGCAGAGAAGAACCAACTAGCTTAGCTTAGTTTTTAAAGAAATGGGTGTAGAGATATTCCTACATTTAATAATTTAACAATTATAATAAATGAATTCAAATATACAGTGTTACCTCAGAATACAAATTTAGTTCATTCCGAAACACAATTCACACTCTGAAACATTCGTATACTGATACAAATTTCCTCATAAGGAACAATGTAAACATTATCTTTACCTGGTACTTTACCTTTGAGTAGAGTGAATGCTGGCATGATGGAGATGACGTTCGGAGGAGAAGGAGGAAGAATTATTGTTTAAAAGTAGACGAATCTCACTATGACATATTAGACACAGTATAGTGTATGCAATAATGATGATGATAAACACAGCGCTAAGTCAGTGCTCTCACTATGAATTGACGCTAACTGAGGGTTGAAAGTTGTTGGATGTGGTGCGAAAGAACCATCGTCCCTACGAATTTAGGCCTGCGAGATTCGGATGATTTGTATTCTGAAAGTTTATTGTGTAAATTGATACGAAAATTCTGAATTACGTAATACGTATTCGGGGGCATTCGTATTCAGAGGTACAACTGTTTAATGAACTACACCAAAATAAAGGAAATGAGTTTCAGAAGAGAACCTAAATGATAAGCTGGCTAGAAAGCTACTAGAGCTAGGTCAAGGTTGAGTTTGTTTATTTGTCACATATATATTACATATGTGAATAAATGTGTGGTATATTTTGACATTTTTTGGCTGCTAATAGGTAAATCACTGGGAGAACTCAAAAGCAGACACCGATCACACTGCAATTGTTCCTGCGTGCATGTCCGACACATATGAGCTATTTTAGTGTCGACTAACTAGCTAGCAAGATATTTTGGATGACAGGAAGCAATGGGATAGAGAAGTATAGCTGATCTTTTGTCATTTCTAGACACTTCTCTTTATCAATCGAGCAGTTTATTACACCGTGCATAGGGTACAGCACTGACAAAAAACCCAAAGGCTAAATTAACCAAAAACAGCTTGCATATGTTATTTTATGTAGCACCTGGGTTCAGGAGGAACGTTGTTTCATTTCACTGTATACTGCATCAGCTATATATGGTTGAAATGACAATAAAAGCTTCTTGACTTGACTAATTAATGCAGCTAGTGTTTGTCTGTTTTTAAGAAAACTGTTGAGGATTTAACTGTTTAACCAGGTACACTAAGAGTTCGATGCTGTGCCTGTGTGCATCTATGACGGTGTTTTAGCAGAAACATTGCTGGTAAGCTTCATAGGATTGTAGCTTGACATTGGTGTAGAAGTGTAGAAATGGTCTATACTACAGTATATGTAGCAACATATATCTCGCTAAGCTAACTAGATAGCTAGTTATCAACCAGAACAAATGTTATAGGAAGTCTTTGACAAGTTTCTGTGCTGTTAAAACCCAAAAAATAAATAAATAAATAAACCCCCAGAAACTCTACGCTAGGCTTGTAAACACCTGTTATAGACATGCTAGTCTTTTAGCATGTAAATAGCGATTTTGGATTGCACCTGGGCTTTAAGGAGGTGTTCAGATGTTCGGTGGTGATGTTTTTTAAACAGATATATAAATGTAACATTTAACCACACAGTGTGTGAGCAGGGTTGTAGAGTCGGGGACGGCATCATTAGTGAGTTGTAATTGCTTTATCTGAGCTGCATGGTTTTGTCCGTTGCTGACCAGGTAAACGCAGAGTCCAGCTTCGGCTTTGTTTTCACACATAAGCTACAAAATATGAACTACCCAGACATTTTCAATAGGAGGAAAAAAAAGAGAGAAAGCAGATCATAGTTGCGTCCTTTATCTCATCTGCTCCACGTTTATCTGCATCCACTCGATGGCTCTCAAGACTAATCGTTTCTAAATAATTTGATATGCACGCACCAAAGTTATCTCTAAGTATAACTGTAGCATACTACATGGTCATGCGCCATTTCTAAATCGGGAGGCTGGGGGTAAAAGAATATGGTGGTCTGTATGTCTTAATTTGGGTCTGTCTGCTTCTTTTTCAGTCCTGTTTTTTTCTGTCTGTCTGTTTACATGTCTGGTTTGAAGCTTACACCGTCTGACAGGTTGCATGCTTAACATATGACAGAAAAGCTGAGATAACTAAATGAGTTCCTCTTTAACAAGCTGGGTTTCTTAGACTAGTTGATCAACAACCACACAAACACACACATACACACAAAGACACACAAACATACACAAAACCAGCATTTTCCAGAGAAACAGGGAAGTGCTCGCCTCAGTAGCACTCTGCAAATCAATAGACAGGGGAGAGACTGACCATGGCAGTGCAATTATAAAGACTGAGAAATCTAAAAAGAGAATGAGAGAGAGACAGAGAGAGAGAGATGGGGGGAGGTGAGCCATCCATAAACGAGATGTCAGTTTCTAAAGGAATCCATACTTAAACACATGCAAAAAAACATGCTTTCTGCAACCCCCCAGTTCGAGCAGGCAAAAGAAACGCTTTTCTTATCCCATCTCTTTATATCTCCTTTCTTTCTTTTATTTATTTCTATAGCACTTTTCACAATAAACATTGTATCAAAGTCTTTTACCGTCTATCACATTCTATTTCCTGTTCCAAGGTGTAAGCCACCGAGTGTCAAATGCCCCCGCACCAACACACGCACACACACGCACACCCACCCACACACACAAATACATAGTGATCCCCTTGTGCAGTATGGTGACATCTGCATGCATAATGTGGAGAGTGTGACTTCTTAGTGTCTGTCAGAAAGTACCACATGCTACACTAGGACAGCTTGCTTCACGCCGAGTTCTAACGCATCTTTCGTTCTTTTTCTCTTCTTCTATTTTATTCTCGAAGGGGACATTTGTACCAAAAATCCATCCTTTGATTCACACAGTTTTCTATGGTTCTTCTTTCTATGGTCTAG
>MU583213.1:2832163-2879663 GCA_024362625.1 Silurus asotus | reverse complement strand
TCTTGAAACATTCTGCCCTCCATAACACAATATCCAGCTACAACTGTTTTTACTGAGATGGAATAACTACTGGAAAGGATTTGTTTTGCTGATTGTTTCATTATGATACTCAAGGTATACTTTTTTTTTTACACTTGACTTGCATTGTGTTCCTGTATGTGTACTTTGTGTGCACAGTGTGTTTTCATGTAATATCAGTCGAGCTACCTAATTTACCCACCCAACCATTAAACCACTATCTATCTAATCACCCTCCCAACCAATTAATCCATCCATTCATGCATCAACCACCCATTTATCTATCTATCCATCCATCCATCCATCCATCCATCCATCCATCCATCTGTCCACCTGCTGATCTAAACATCCATCAACTCAAACAACCATCAATTTATCCACTCAGTCATCCTTCTATCCGTCCAGATAATAATCTAGGAATCTAAAATAATGATAGTATTATAGTACTTAAAGATGATCATTTGTAAGAAATTATTTTATATAGGTGTGGGTTTACTTACATCTTTACCTTGCTATTGAAAGTATGCTCTACTTCCTTATTGACTTAAATAAAATAAATGCATTGCTACCTCCAGAGCGTTCAAAAACACAGTTGCTCCTGGGAAACAATAATGAGCGATTAAAAAATGGGCCATGACATTTAATAAAAATATTAATATAGCTTCGGCGTTACTTCTCAATATGTTTTGAAGTTACAAATGTATATTTTAATACAAAAAAATATGAAAGCCAAAGATTCTGAATATTTTCAATGAAATACAGTACTACTATTTGTTGGAGAACAGGAGAAATAGATACTGTGTTGGTGGTGGGGGGGATAAAAGATAAAGGGATGGGAGCAAGAGATACAGAGGAAACTGCAAAAAAATGAAAAAAGAATGAGAAAGTGAGGAAACTACTATTTGTTGGAGAACAGGAGAAATAGATACTGTGTTGGTGGTGGGGGGGATAAAAGATAAAGGGATGGGAGCAAGAGATACAGAGAAACCGCAAAAAAAATGAAAAAAGAATGAGAAAGTGAGGAAAATATGATAGAAGAAGTGATAGTGGGGAGAGCAGGAAGAAGGAAGGAAACAGCACATTATCTACAACTGACCTCATTTGCTATAATCTTTCTACATTTAAATGGTCTCTCTCTTCCTTACATACACCCCTCTACACACACACACACACACACACACACACACACACACACACACATTGCTATTCATGCTGTGCCAAATCCTTGCCTTTCATCTCCACTGAATCCTGCAGCTGTTTGAGGCTGGCACTATGCTAATACACACCGAACATATAATCAATCAAAACATATTAACACTCACTGCAAACTTTAATTCAATACAAACAGTTCACCAAAACAGGACAAAACATATTAGATTTTAAAAGTCATGTATCATATAAGAAGTGTGTCTACATGTCACAATCAATACGAAGTACTGCAAATGAACATAAAAACTTCACTTAACTTTTAAATAAGTAACAAAATTGGAATTCAATTTATTAAAATGTTTTTAAAAACAAAACTCACAACTATAAATGAGCTATTTAGTGGTTTCGCAAGCTTAGATGTTTTTAGTACATTAGTAGTTCTTTACTAACACTAGAGGTATATTATTAGTACATTTGTAGTAAATATTTTTGTACTGTTTATAGCAGTATCTTAGATGTAGATTTGTAGTATATTAGTAGTAAATTTGTAGTATATTTGTAATAATTTTGTAGTATATTACTTGTAAATGTGTAGTGCCTTAGTAGTGAATTTGTAGCATATTAATAGTTAAATCATTTTTTTATTAATTACATGATATACATTTTTTAAATGAATTACATAATATTTTTTTATAATTTTGTTTTACATTAATTAATTTTAATTAAAGACTACAAATTATGATTTTATGAATTTTTCATTTAAGAAATCACATTTATAGTGTTTTTAACATTACATTTGTAAATTTAAATTAATGGTAATTTAGTAATATATAGTATTCAATTTGTATTTATTTTGTAGAGAATCATTAAAAAATCTTAGTGAATTAGAGGTACAAGTACATTTGTAGTACAGAAATAGTATCTAGGTTGTAGATTAGCAGTTATTTACTAAACAGTGCAAATTAGGCTCTAAATACAAACATTGGTAAAGATTCATAGCTGAAGTAGCTACTTTAAGAGTGTTGTAATATCATGCCTAATAGGGCATGCTATTACAATAATGCCTCTGTTACATAAATCAAAATCAAAGTTCAACAAAGCCATATAAAAAGTTTGATTTAAAAAAAAGAACTGTTGTTCAGACGTTTCTTCCATCAGACAATAAATCTCTCTTTTTTCTATCAGAAGTTTAAGCAATGAATCCATGCTGAGATTTGTTCCAACATCACAGTTTCCTTGACGACAACATTTATGAAAGAAAGAGAACGGGAGAGAGAAAAGAGTGAGAGAATGAACAATATGTACAAAAAATCTGAATGTTAAAATGGTTTCACGGACCTTGGAATGTTTTTAATTGTTGAATGTCACAAAAATATTAGATCTTTTTTGTCATACGCAGGCCATGAAAGAGTATAATCACGCATATTCACACAGCATACTTCTCACGCTGCTGTGAGGGGATATTTGCATAATTTCTGATACTCTTTAAAATATCTTTCTCTAAAAGCTGATAGAATGCTCTAATATGCATTATTTTCTAGTCTAAAGTCATTAATTACTAGTCTAAACCTCTGCTTAATAGATAACAATTATTACACTGGCATTGATGCATACTGTAATAACTGAAACGCCTGAAATATTAGTCTTTTTATAATCATTTTTGCCACAAAACAGACCAAATATAATTTTGTTATAAAGTGCTACAATGTATGGCAGTATACTGTACAATGATAGAAATCTTAAAAACAATTATTGCCAAGCAATAATTAAATATTATCATATTTAAAAATTGTTAAGTTATAGACCATGTAATGTTCACACACAAAATTAGCAGCACTTTTTAATAAGTACAAACATAAGAATTATTAATTTGTTTTTATTGGCACAAAGATTAATCAGGAAACTGTCGGATTTCTGTATATTGAGTATCGTGAATCTGTGTTTAGCTGTGTTGGAACAATTTAATGCATAAGGAAGGGGTGTGTCTATACAATTATGTTAATAGATAACAATAAAATCATAACTTTTAAACCGATAGGTTGGGTCTAAAAAAAAAACTTGTGAAAAAAAATAAAATACTAAGTTGCTGTTGATGTATTATATAAAAAAAAATTTTCATCCAGACTAGGATATATTTCAGGAAAATCCTGATGGCCTTCATTGTGGTTTTAGCTCTTTTTACATAATATTTTATGTTAATTGCTGACAGAATTATTATTCTATAGCATTAAAATTTTGTTTGAAAATTTGCATTTAAAAACAGATGAAGGTGAGGACCTTTTACAATGCATTATGAACTATGGATAGTGTAAATGAGAGATCTTCAAGGTGCTTAAGGTGAGATCTAGAAACAAAATCAGATCGATGTTTACTGCTGCATGTACGTAATGATGGGAAAAACAAGGATTAGTGCTCTAAAGTTAAGGACGAGTGTCAACAGGAGAACCCACAGAGTTCAGGGTTAAACAAAAGCCCAGAGAGAAGTAACATATTAAAAATGTACTCAGTTTAATCATTTTAAATGTCAGCGCTTTATTGTAGTCACAGGGAATGCTTCAAGGAACATCCTTTATTTATTTATTAAATACAAATTGACAGTTTTCAATTAAATCATTTCCCGAAAACCTTTTCCTGATCTTCTGTAACCTTTAATACGAGGAGTCGGGTGTGTCAGCAAACATGTGCATTGTGATTACCGGTGCTAAAATTCCCTGATATATGAGCGCTTGGTGCAAATGGAGCTTTATAAGAAACCTTGCCAATTGCTATTAGACTGTCTGGCGACACAAAATGCAATTTCATTCATATGAGAGAGGGAGAGAAAGAGAAAGAGAGAGAAAAGCGTAGATTCTTGTGCTCTGAATATCAATTAGATCAATGTACTGTACCAAAATATACAACTGCAAATCAACATACAGTCCAAATACAACAAAATAAACCAGAAAATATAGCGAATCCAAATTCATTATATAATGAACTGTTCTAGAAACATACTCAATTTAGAGGTTCCCATTCCAATGTGTAGCAGAATTAGCATTTTAATGCTAGTTGTACTAGTCAGTTTCCATGTCATAGAGCATCCCAAATTTATAGCTCAATCAATACATTAAATAATATTTTTTTAATATTCAAAAATATGTCCTACAGTTTAATCTGTACATAAAAGTAGTTAGAAGCTAACAAGTTACTTCTAGAAAAAAAAAAAAAAAAACCCTGTTTGTCCCTGTGGAAATGATAACGTGTTGGTGATAAGAAAATAATTAAACAGGTTCTAGCAAATTGCAAAATTTCGTTAAACTCACCCTAACTATTCCAGTGCTGTGGTATCGAACAAAATACATTATCTACTGCATACCCTGAAGCGCCAGTGTTTTGGCGAATGACTGCAAAGACTAGTTATAGCTCTGTGTAGTCAGTATCTTTCTGAATTGCTACTAATATTTGCTGTTTTCACTCAATATGAAAGCTACTACGCTTTGCTATCCCAGAATCTAGTGAACATGATGAAGAAGAGATGTACGATAAAATACCACACCACAAGCTGCGTAGAAACAAATCAGTCCACAAATTTGCGCTTTTTCCCTGACTGAACTGTCTACACACAGAATCTGCTGCCTTTGTCCTAGCAAAGACTTGCTTAGCTGTAGCAAAGAATGTCCTTTTAAACAGCAGATAGTATTTTATTTTATAAATAGATGTTTTAAATATACATTTCAGACGTTTTTGCTTATTGTGTATACACAAGGCTTTAAAATATTATCTTTTTGTTCATTGACACTCTTCACTGCTAATACTAAGACTATTAGCATAACAATATATGTTAAAAACCCGCACAGCCAAAAACTTAATAAGATTAAATGACACATTTGAGGTTTGGGATTTTGGTGCTTACATTATATATATAATCTTATTTAGAGAAATATTTTATATCTATAATGGAAACACTGCTGTGAGATTTGGGCTAACAACAACAAAATTAGCAGTAGAGCTAATAGATAAAGCCAAACCAAACAATAGACCTGCTAACAGCTAAGAGCCAGACTAGAGAAAGAAACATTTGTTTCCTTTTTTTTTTATGTCTTACTTTTTCATTCTTTCAAGGTGGCGCTGAAGGGTATAATTAGCAAAAGGCTTATTTTGGCAAAGACTATCCGAGTCTAGGTTAAAGCTAAATTTAGTGACAGGAATATTGATGCTTAGTCTTGTCAGGCTTGGAACACTGCAGTGCGAGTTTAGAGAATGACGCAATAGAAGATTATAAAACAGTTTGAAAACCATGGAGTAGCAGCTAATGTGTGTATGTTGGATGTATAAAAATGATTCTGTGCACTTATTCAGCACAAACAGAGGATTTTAAAAAGCGATGTAATATTAATAATAATAACAATTAATATTTAATAATAATAATAATAATAATAATAAAGTCAGTGAAAAACAAAAAGTGCTAGAATATCCTTTGGTCTTTGTTTCACATTTTACATATTCACACTAGAACTTTCCAGAAGCTGAATTTTTCCTTTCTTTGCTTTTTCTTTCCTCTTTCACAATTTCTACCACTTTACCTCATACCCTTTCTGCATTGCTTATCTCTAGTGTTTGTATACTTTTTTATACAAAATTAGCAATCATAATTTTTTCTGATTCATGCTAAAGAGGTGTATATTTCCATTTTATCTGCATCTGCTTGGTGTTCGTGCATCGGGTTTTAGTGTGCTTATAGTTTGTCTTTTAAAAAAATTGAAAGAAGCTTGATTTTATTAGTGGTAAGCATTTCATGTTGACATTATACGAGGTCGTATCAAAAAGTTTGAAGGCTAGCCCAGTTTACAAGGATGTACTTCATTTATTTACGTTTACACACTATCACCTTTAAAATAGTCTCCTTGCACAGCAATACAGCGCTCCCAGTGTTCCTGCCACTTCTGAATACGTCCTGGAAGTCTTCAAAACGTGTCAAGCACCTTCTGCGATTCACGCTGGATCGCCGCAATGGTGTCAAAAAAACGGCAACCTTTTAGCTGGATCTTCGTCGGCAAAGTCCGCAAGAGCCAAATCAGAAGATTAGGGTGATAGCGGAAGTGAAATTGAGCTCAATAAAGGTTTTCCTGATCTCTGGTCATCGTCCAGTGATGCTCTTCTTCTCTTGAAGCATATGTTGTCATACTGCGATGACTGTATGTCGTGTCAAACAACTTTGGCAGATGGATTTTGTCATTTCTTCAGAAAGAACTCAGTGGACATACTGTAAATTGCATCAGCTATATCTAATAATTAACCGATTCATGGAAGTAATAAAGGGAGAGTCCAATGCAGGGAATTGCACGTTTTTACAAGGTTTCTTAGTCACATGACTAAGAAATGTCATAAGTTGCCATGAAGACTTGGTCTTCAAGACACGGGAGTAAAAGAAGTTGTTAAGGGAATGTCTTTTTATAGCTGTTGTAAAGGGTAACACTTGTTTCAGAGAAGTTCCATAACATTAAATGTAATGGAATTGTGCCTGTTTGCCCGTTCAGTAGCAACCTATCTAATGAACACTTCAAAGACTTTATTGCACACGCTATAATTTGATTAGAGATACATTTATGTATTCCTTAGGGCATTCAGTAAACCATGCAGTTAGAGACATTCTGACAGTAACATGCTGTTTTCTTTTATTAAAACAGTAAAATCCCCTATAAAACAATGTATTCTGAGTCATTTTGTTGTTTTCCAGAAACTATAAACAGTCTCATGGGATTTCGTGATATAGTCACGAATTTTAATATGAATTTCCATCTTTTTTCGTGTCACTCAGACTGCCTCGGTCTGGCAGAGGATCATGGATAATGCAGGCAGAAATGCTTAAAGTAATCTTTTTGCCCCTTTTTTTTATCAGAGAATAAGGCAGAAAATATACGGTAAGGGTGAGGGTGAAGGTTGTATTGTAATAAATGTGTGTCTTTTTTAAGCACAGTCTCCTTAATTAACTTGGAGAATATATTTACTGTATTTTGACTGGAGCTTACTGACTATAAAGCAATAAAACAAGGATACAATCTCCTGCTTAAATGTTGAGTAATGGTGCCTGAAGATTAAAAAAAAAATACAGCATCTGTGGTATCCACAGGCAGAAAGAAAACTTTGGCGGAGACACCAAAAATACTTTCTATTGAAATACATTACGCAGAAAGTCGTCCTCAGTGACACGGAAATAGAGGAAAATTCGTGTCTATGAACACCAATCAATAGATTACATTTTATGACTATATCTGGAAATGCTGTGAGACCGGGCTGACAGTATACAGTACACTTTTTATTATCAGCATGAGTCAACACTCAGAGACTGGGTCTGAAATCACACCTACACCCTCATTCATAGTATAGTCCCCTTGACAGAGTGAATAAAAACAAATGAGTGAATTCAGACCGTGATGAACACTGCTGCTAACAAGCAGAATCACTGAAGGAAAGAGCATGAAGCAAAACTACGAATGACATACAGCCACAGCCTTAGACAAATCCAAATGAATCAAAACAAGTGATGATTAAACTCCAAAAACAGAATTATAAGCTAAACTTATTAGAGATTGACTTCATTTCTGTCAAGAATTAGCACATGAAACTCAACAATGGTGACTATTAACAAACAAAATTTCATGCCGCAGCACATGCTGGGTGCCAGAATGGTACAAAACTCCCAGCATGCATTGCAGAGAGAATATATTATGAAGCTGAATGTTAATAGTATGTTATTTATTTACTTTAATTTCAGTGCTGTTTGGTTTGTTGGGACTTTTCAGTAGACTTTTATGTGATGTTCAGAGTTGATCTGGTTTTTGTGTTCCATTTTTGATTGTCACCGATGTTCAGACTAATACACTGAGTGTTGACTTCGGTGTGTGTTCAAGTTCTGCCACAGTTCAAAACTTTTCTTTGTGTAGTGCATGTAGGATTATTTCATAGTTACTGATGCAGTAAATATCTTGGTGCTAATTTCAGTCGCTTATGAACGTGTGCTGCTTTTATCTTTTGACTTAAATTGATTCTATTTTGCATAATTTATTCAAAAGTGTTTCTTTGTGCACTTAAGTAAAATATGTTTTCATTACTAATATGCTCACATTACTTGAATATTATAAATATTAGTTTATAAACAAATGGCAGTTGGCCTATTAAAGTGCAGTCAGTTTCTGCAAGGAAAATAAGTTAACTCAAGTTTTAATTTAGTGGTATTTATACAGAAAATGAAAAGTAGATAACATTAGATAACTATAAAATAAAACTGTACACTACTGGCAACTGCAGTTGGCAGTATTTTACGATGTATTTACAGATTTTTATAAATATATATATATATATATATATATTTTTTTTTTTATAGTGTACAATGTATAATCATACGGAATAAAGGAAAAAAAAACCTGTGGATTTTATGCTTTCTCATGTTTGAAATGCTTTTGTTCAAAATGGAATCACAGTAAGAATGCAAATGATGTATAACGTACACTAAGACTAATGAACTTTACACAGGCTTTAACGAAAGACAGTGTCTGTTACATGGCTTGTATCTAAACAGTAGCCTACCAAGAAAGTCATTGTCTTCCTTCTTTCCATTCACAACTATTTCTCTTGGTAGTTTATCTTTTAGCATCGTCATGCGTTTAAAAATCACCATCGGTGAAGCTTTTCTCCCGATGCCGTGCAGCTCAGAACACAGGTGAAGTGTGTTTTCATGCCCGGTTGTTTTCAGCGTGACAAATAGTTTGCATTTCCTGTTGCCAGTCCGAGTGAGCGGCAGGTCAAACATCAGAGTAACCTCATCTATATTTATGATGTGGTGCGGCCCGATTCAGTGGGAGCGCATCTGATTTAATATAAAGAGTCTAATTGGTTCACCTGAACCCGTTCGGCAATTTCATTGGTCTAATGTTATGGGGCTCAGTGTTTTGGCTTGAAGTTTGTGAAACTCGGAAAAACCCAGGACAAATCCATAAATTAGCCGCTTCATTGTTTAAGCCGCAGGGTTTAAAGCGTGGGAAAAAAGTAGCGGCTTATAGTCCGGAAAATACGGTATTTAAATTATATAATTATAATGCTATAATTTGGGATTTTATAATAAAAAAAACAATAACCGAGTGAATACATTGAACGCCGAGTATTTATTTAATGTATAAAATGCCAAGGAATAATTCATTAAAATATATACCTTAGGCTATTTAGTATTTTTTGCCATAGATACTTGGAGCTTTTAACAAAAGTATGAAAAGCAATTTTCTGCCTATAAACTTGAGAAAGAAGGAAGAATGGAGAGATAGAGATAGGACAGACTGGAGTGTAAAGCTCTGTCGGTTTTCACAGCACGTCGGCAGCGACCTTGATAAGCGGGCTTGCTTTGAAACGCAGACACACGCGCTCGCCGCATTACTCCTTACGTGCATACAGAAATTGTTAAGCACTTTCAGGAACATCGGTAACAGCTGCAATTAACAGAAACTTTCACAGATTCACATACATGTGCAATGCTGTACATTTAGTTATGAATGTGGATCAAATGCTGGAAAACAAAACAGACCATATTTGCTTTGCATTAATTTTTTTGTGCTGTCTATAACTTTTTTGGACATTCATTATAATGTTGGCTTCGTTCGTCTTAAAAAGTCGAATTACTAACACTTTATATGTAATTTGACCACTATTTTTTTTAACCTTTATACCAACCTGTTCAACTCTCTCTCTCTTTTTTTTTTTTTTTTTTTTAATGTGCATTTTTCAGAAGTTCAAGTTCGAGACCTTCATGTTTAAGCTACATTTAGTTTTCTCAACATCATGAGAGAAATGCCAAGGAATGTTTATAGCTACTATAATATAAATGTACTGAGGACTTTAAAAATGTGATGTGCTACACTTCGGTTTTGCAAGAATGAATGTTCTATGATGTGTTGCCAAGTTTCTATCAGAATTAAATATGGATTAAAAAGATGGATGAGAACACGGCAACTACTGACCTGTTGCTGATTTCTGAATCATTTTAATTAACTAAAATGGAGTGTAAATGTGTAGGAGTGTGCAAGGAAGAGTGTACTAGGGTTATCCGGGATAATCACACATGGAGCATTAAAAAAAGTGTTAAGAAAAAAAAAAGGCTCAAATGTGAAGATCTGACAATATTTCAGCAATTTTACTCAAGTGTTGGCTGAAGTGTTAGTAAGTGGAATGAAAAAAGCAGTACCAATCCAGTTTAAAAACCAAATCCCAACAGTTAACATTTAAGGATGGGCATTTTGAAGGTTTCACTTCTTCTGAATGCCTCTTTAAAGTAAACTTGTTGATTTTCTCACAGCCTGCTGTGTATGTTCACACTGAAAGAAGCAGAAGACACTGGTATTTTTCTTACTTGTCATTTTCTACAGGTCTAAATCCAGGTAGGATGTGTTTGAAACTGCTGTTCCTGTCCAGCTTGGGTTGACTCTTGGTCCTCTTTATGGATCCCTTTAACCTGCGACTCAGGAAACCCTAATGAGAAAAGAGAAAAGAGATAAATAATTTCTTACATTCAATGATGATTAAGGCACTGGAGCTGTAAGTGTACCATATTATAATTTTTTGGTATCTTATAGAGTGCTGTTCTGTGTGTGTGTGTTGCCTACAATATCTGCAAAACATGTATATTTAAAGACTAATTTTCCAGTTGTCCTAGAAACTCCTGAAGTGACCCGCTGACAACTACAATCAAATGTAACCAATGATTTCCATTAATTCATTCATTTATTCATTTGTTTATTCCTTTGTGCGTCCATTCATCCAGCCATTCATCCATCCATCCATCCATTCATTCAGCCATTCATCCGGCCATCCATCCATCCATCCATCCAACCATCCATCCATTCATCCAGCCATTCATCCATCGATGCATTCATCCAGCCATTATTCCAGCCATTCATCTATCTATCCATCCATCCATCCATTCATCCAGCCTTTCATCCATCCATCCATCCATCCATCCAACCATCCATCCATCCATCCATCCATCCATCCATCCATTCATCCAACCATTCATCCATCCATGGATAACAGATGGATTACTTACAGAAACTGTTTATTAATTAATTCATTCATTCATTCATTCGTCCATTCCTTCGATTACTTGCTCATCCTTTTACAAAAGTCAGGTTGTCAGCATCATTATTTCTCCTATAAGGTAGCCTTATGTTTGATAGCCTACATTCAGTACTGTTCATTTATTCATTTACCCATTCATTAATCCATTTATACATACATTTTTTACTATAGACTGGATATATTGCCCTTGTCCCCCATAGCTGCTTGATGGACTACAGTCAGTATTCCTTAGTTGACTGATTGATTTTCTGATTCAATCATTGATCACTTTAGTCTGGTCAGAATGTTGGTGTTGGCAATGATGTTTTCTCTTACAGATCTTTTTTTAGATGTAAGTGATGCTAAGATGGCACAAGGTATGAAAGTCCTCGCAAATGTCCTAGGAAAGTCGGCATTCTGTGTGAATGAGGTGCCTCAGTGCTGTTCTGCAGTTGTCAGCAAAAGTTTAGAAGTTCAAATCCTACTTGAGGAAGATGTTGTAACTTCAGCTGATTAATTATAAGCTTGAATTAAATATGAATCGGACACTGTCCTTATTTGTTCCTCTGTTATTTGCAAAGAGTAGAAAAATACAGAACAAGACCACCAGGAAATAGTGATGAAGGTGTTCTTGTGCTGGTTACACTGAGATTTGTAAGTGGAATTCTGAGTTTATGGTCTATGATCACACACAGAAAAAGGTAAAAAAGTAGATGAAAGATGGGGGTGGAGATTTAATACAGGGCATAAAGAAACCTTTCTAGAAGGATTAAAGGCCATTTAATAGAATTACCACTTCTAATTGCATGCCATCATTTACTTCTTTTTTTATTATTATTCATATTTCGTGTGCGTGCGTGTGGACTAAAGAATCAACTTCTTCTAGTTACCATGGAGACACTGGGCCATGACCGAGAAATATGAAAAAGAACGAGAGAAGAGAGAGTGAAAAAGTGATAGAAAGACAAGGAGACAAGGGCAAAAGTATGTGTCCTAGTTTGAGACTGAAGTGCAACATGAGAAAAAACAATGAGAAAAAGAAAACGAAAAGTAAAGGTTATAGAAAAGCTTGTCCAGACATATAGTGCATACACACACACACACACACACACACACACACACACAAAAGCTCGTCCAGACATATAGTTCATACACACACACACACACACACACACACACACACACACACACACACACACACACACACACACACACCAAGAAGTGTTGGCTACACTAAATAATGCTACTAATACCTTGTTAAGAGCAGCCTTTATAGAGCTACAAAACATACACTGAGACAAACACTGCATGGACAAATGACAAAAGTATTAGGACACCTGTCACCTTCCCCAAAATCTCACCACAAAGTTAGAGGCACACGAGTGTATTGGATGTATCTAAAATGCAGCAGCTTTTCACTTAAACTAGGAGACTTTAACATGGATATGGTTTTACAAGGGTTGGAGTGGAGGTCTAGAATGACCTGCTATAAAGCTCAGACCTCAACCCTATTAAACACCCTTGGATAAATTGTAGTACTGACTGCACCCCAGGCTCACTCACATCACCTACATCAGTACCTGACTTTAAACCCCTTGTACATAAAGTTGAACTTGAACTATACTCCAAAATCAAGTGGAACATCTTCCTAAAGAGTGGCGGTTATTATAACAGCGAATGAAGATGAGACATTCTAAAAACACAAATAAACTTACATGTCCACAAACTGTTGCCTATAATGTGTAGAACCTGCATAATTCTTTATGAAACCTTTCAGCACATTTCATCTTCTTTCGGCTTCTCCCATTAGGGGTCGCCACAGCAGATCATCCGTCTCCATACCCCTCTGTCCTCTACATCAGCCTCTTTCAACCCAACTACCAAGACACAGCACATTTATAAAGGCTTATTCTAACAGGCATCAACTGTCACAAAGCAACTATAAGCCCTTTGTGATAAATGTCATTAACCTACATGAATGTTTATAAAGACTTAACAGTTGTCAGACATGGATATGTAATTTACTATCAGGTGTCCTGACAAATAGCACTACAACGGTCCCCTAGAAGTCCCGGGGGTTTGAAAACTGCCTCGAGTTCCAAAAATCAATTACATTTATAAAGTGAAATCGAATACAGTATTTTACCAAATACATCGTTTAAAATGTTATTCCTAATGTTCCTGAATATTCGGTCCAGCTGTGGATTCCTGCGAATTTTAAGATAATCCGCAACTTGCTGTTAGTTAAGTTCCAAATGGGAACCCGGGGATTTTCCGAGCCGCAAGTTATCGGGGGGGTTAACTGTTTATAAGCCTTTTTGGTCACCTGTTTTAACTGTAATAAGTGTTTATGAAGCATTTCTGGCAGAGATCGAATGTCAGTAAGACTGTGGTGACTCTTAAAGCCATTGTTTGTAGCGATACATAGCACCTTGGATTTGGTTGCACTTTACCTAATGCCATAACATTTTGTGAAGACCCCAGTCCACATTTAGTGCCCATTTGCTGTTATAATAACCTCCACTCTTTTGGGAAGATGTTTCACTAGATTTTGTTGTGTAACTGTGGAGATTGTGTTCCAGAGCCAAAGACATTTAATAGAATTGTGTGTCTCTGGCTTTGTGGTAACAGTTTGGAATACCTTTAAATGAAACCATTATAATGCTTGTGGTTTTTTTTTTATTATTTGGCAGGAAGTGGATATGTGCACATCATGTACTGTAGATGGCAATGTAGCTTTATGAATCCTTTAAAAACAAATCCTAAATGCTAGTAGGTATTTTCCAGTTGTCATAAAGGGATTAGCTAGGTGTCATGATGTAATGTTGCTTTTATAAGTTCCTTTATATAAACTTTTAAAATGCCGGTGTATGCAATCTGATATAAAGCGGTTATGTAGCTTGTTAAATACATTAATGTAGATTATTACGATAAATGTTTCCCCTAGAATGAAATCTTTGGTTGTTTGAGTCCATCCTTATAATCTCATGTACTCCAATTACCGTGGAGTCGTTGCTTTTTTTTTGCGAAGCGCTAAGCCAGGCCCACCCCTCCCCACAACCCCGCTCTGATATAAATGTAATTGTAAACAACCATTTATTAGGCTGCTCTATTCACAATTACAGCATCTGCATATTTGATTACTCCAGCCAAATGAGCACACACGCATACTTTCCTCCTCACACACACCCCTAATCACAGACTAATCACACACGGTTTCAATGCACTAATTACATTGTGAAGGCGCAGTGCAGAGATGCAAATTAGGAGATGGAAGACTAAGTTGAAAACAAAGAAAAAGAAAAAGTGCGACGTGGCGTGTATCTCGCTGCTGTATGAACTGTTTCTGAACTGTATCTTCAACATAAATATCTTCCTCAGAGATAACTATGGGTTAGTTATACTGTTGTTTTATTAATAATAATGATCATTTCCTTAGTGGGCAAGATATTTAAACATTTACCAGAGAAAATGTCTTCTTTCAGAATATTTTCAGGTATCAGGTAAGCTTTTAAAATTGAAGCCATAAAAAAGCTACATTGCACAGTGCTTCTGATAAATTAGCTAGCTAGCAAGGGCAACCTTGCTATTCAAATGTCATTAGCATGTGCAATCTTTACTTGCCTATGAAAAACCTAACCGTAGATGACTTCCACCGAAGTGCTATTATATCAGAAAGATATTTGATTTGGTCTCTATCTATCTATCTATCTATCTATCTATCTATCTATCTATCTATCTATCTATCTATCTATCTATCTATCTACCTAGCTAGCTATCTAGCTACTTAGCTAGCTATTTAGCTAGCTATCTAGCTCTGTCTGTCTGTCTGTCTGTCTGTCTGTCTCTCTCTCTCTCTCTCTCTCTCTGTCTGTCTGTCTGACTGTCATTATCTATCTATCTATCTATCTATCTATCTATCTATCTATCTATCTATCTATCTAGCTAGCTATCTAGCTAGCTAGCTATTTAGCTAGCTATCTAGCTCTGTCTGTCTGTCTGTCTGTCTGTCTGTCTCTCTCTCTCTCTCTCTCTGTCTGTCTGTCTGTCTGTCTGACTGTCCTTATCTATCTATCTATCTATCTATCTATCTATCTATCTATCTATCTATCTATCTATTTATCTGACTGTCTGTCTGTCAGTCTGTCTGTCTGTCTGTATATTTGTCTGTCTCTCTGTCTGACTCTTTGTCTGTCTGCTTCTTATTTGCCACTGTACCATATTACATGATTCCTGTACCTGACTGACATTTACTTATAATTAGCACAATCACCTCACAATGAAGCTGGTAGCTCAATGGTTAAGGCATTTAAAAAAAAATTTACTGATCGGAAGGTATAGCCAATCTGCCACTCTGGTGGCCCTTGAGCCTGGCCCTTAACCCTGTGTGCTTCAGGGGTGCTGTAATATGGCTGACCCTGTGCTCTGACCCAGCTTCCCAACATCGCTGGGATATGAAAATAAATAATTTTACTTTTCTTTCATTTGTCTTCTATGCTGCATGTGTCACGCCTTCAGGTTATGTTTACCATGTTCTAATAAGTGCAATAAGTGATTGTTAATACAGTTAGCTTTGAAATGACTGGGGGATTGTGTTAGTGGTGATTTAAACTTAGTTTTCTACCCATTTGCTCATTTCCAGATCCCAACAACTAGCATGCCCTCGCGTATCACATGACAGATATATATATATATATATATTTGGAAGCATGCCCAAAACTACCATATACATCATCCAAAACACATTATTCCAATCAACAGCTGCTCATGCCACGTCAAAGTACAGCTTAATACGTAAACTTAGTTTTCTACCCATTTGCTCGTTTCCAGATCCCAACAACTAGCATGCTCTGGCGTATTACATGACAGATATATATATATATATATATATATTTGGAAGCATGCCCAAAACTACCATATACATCATCCAAAACACATTATGCCAATCAACAGCTGCTCATGCCACGTCAAAGTACAGCTGAATATGTTCTGAGGAAAAGTGATGTCTACAGTTTTCCCCACACATGAGCACACAGATGCAGACGAGTGGCTAGTGTTGATGTGATTGACCCGAGAGAAAGTTAGGCCATTCCTCCCACTCAGATAGCATGGCCAATACATCTGCCTTGGAAACTTGTCATATTTATTTTCTTTGCCTACTTAAATTTTTGTCCCATCTGTAGCAGCAATAGAAGTTCTAAAGGCCTCTGAACCAGAGTTTATATGCTCACAGACTCCCACGCCTTCCTGTAGTGGCTTGTGGGAACCTGGAGGCTGTTTGGACCCCAGAGTCCAGTGTAATCTATCCATCTGTGAGTTTCTGATTGCATCCCCTAGCTCAATCTGTTCAGCAGAGCGAAAGGGAAAAAAAACCTTGATTTATGCATCACTCACATCTGTGATGTTATTTTTTTTTTGTTTGTTTTTTATAAATATATATATAAGGATGCATTCTGTTCATGAATACACAATATTTAAAGTAGACTTTTTCTTACTAAAGTTTCAGATTTGACAATCAAACTCTAACTTCCATAATTCAACCCTGCGCAGGATCGTCGAATATTCTGAAAGCGGTATGACATTAGACACGAGTATGTCTCGAGTCCTAATATAATTCATTATGCATCATTCAGCGACAATTGAATCAGACCACTCGATTTCACTTCAAGATTGTTAGCTAAGACGGATAGCATAGCTGTCTGATCAAATAGGAAGTAAAAAGAGAAGCTAATCAGATACTAGTCTCAATCTCAGAATGTCCACTTACTGGCCACAGAGCATCTGATACCTTTTTCACACTGTTTTTCATTTTTTTGGCCACCAGCCGCAGGCTTTGGAAGGTTGGAATCTAATTAGCTTTTCTGCACTTCCATGTATAATCACGTCTGTGTGCCAAATTTTGAGCACTGTGACAAAATGACCTTTAAAGCTATAGTGCAAGCTACAGTATGGCGACTGGATTAAACTAAAGATCACCACAAATCATCTTCATTTCATACAACGGTTTGTTTGAAACAATCACTGGTAAGTAAACAACAATTCCATAGGTGTTCTTTTTTCTAGACTAACTTTAAATCCAGCTCACTTCTTAAACAAATCCATGGCATCTATCCATCTATCCATCTATCTATCTATCTATCTATCTATCTATCTATCTATCTATCTGTCTGTCTATCTATCTGTCTGTCTGTCTGTCTGTCCTTATCTATCTATCTATCTATCTATCTATCTATCTATCTATCTATCTATCTATCTATCTGTCTGTCTGTCTGTCTGTCTGTCTGTCTGTCTGTCTGTCTGTCTGTCTGTCTATCTGTCTGTCTGTCTGTATGTCTTTCTGTCCCTATCTATCTATCTATCTATCTATCTATCTATCTATCTATCTGTCTGTCTGTCTGTCTGTCTGTCTGTCTGTCTGTCTGTCTGCTACCTGCTACACAAAAGTACATTTGGCCTTCGTATATGATCTACTTCACTTTCATTTAAAATCACTGGACAAAGGTTCGCTCTTGTTTACACCGTGCTATTTAGAAAACCTTTAGTATGACGCTGATAAACTCCAGTGCTCTTTGCACAACTTCTACTCAATCACTTACATGCTCCTCTGCATCATCCTCTAAACCTCATACCTCATTTCAGACTTACTGCTGGATATACAGTACTGAAAGATACATTTCATCCTTTGAACTGAGACATATGTCCTTGACATACTGTACAAACGAAACATAAAAAGACATTGACATGAAATTAACAGATGCAATTTAAATCGAGGAGTTATTTATTGAATGGCAAATGCATTAATCCTTGCTATGCACACATTATTCAGGAAAAACAAACACATACACACAGAAAATGATCACAGCACTTAATCTGAGAAAACAGTCATGCAGTCAAGTTTCTCACACTAGGACCAGCAGGAAAAATGAATCCGGTTCTATGAATGGAATTAAGACTATCTGTAGCAATAATAAGCATTGATTTAGTTGGTGCAATAAAAAAAAATCAATAAGTAATTAACTAAATGTATTAATTTTAGAGCCAACCCCAGAAACATACTGGATAAACAGATTATGTATCTGGTTCTTGACTGGTTAATTTAAGATATCTTTGTTCGAGATTCAACAATTTCACTTGTCATAACATATCTGAGTTTTTATCAGTTAATTGGTATATTTGATGTTGTGGGACATCTTGAAGCTAATACACTCTATGGCCAAGGGTTTGTGAGCATCTGACTATACGATTTGGATGGCACATGCTTTTGGAGCATCCTGTTGTACATTTGGTTTCCATTTGCTCTTATAATAAACTTCACTCTTCCAGAAAGATGTTTCACTAGATTTTAGAGTGTGCATGTGGA
This sequence comes from Silurus asotus, assembly GCA_024362625.1. Taxonomy (NCBI): domain Eukaryota; kingdom Metazoa; phylum Chordata; class Actinopteri; order Siluriformes; family Siluridae; genus Silurus; species Silurus asotus. The sequence goes on along the minus strand of MU583213.1, from coordinate 2,861,056 downwards.
CAGTTCTGTTCCTTCAGCTACAACTGCTTAAGTTAAGTCAGGTGCTGATGTAGGTGATGTGAAGAGGCCTGGGGTGCAGTCAGCATTTTAATTCATTCCAAAGGTGTTCAATAGGGTTGAGGTTAAACCATGTAAACCATATCTTCATGAAAACTTTTTTGTCACAATTGCATTGTCATGATCAGGTTTGGGTCTCCTAGATCAAGTGAAGGAAAAATTTCATGCTACCACATCCAAAGACATACTATAGAATTGCGTGCCTCAAACTTTGTCATACCAGATTGGGTAAGAACCTGATCTGGGTGAAAAAATCTAATGCCCCAATACTTTTGTCCATATAGTGTAAATTCCGTTACCCTTCAGGCTCTGAAAGCCCAAAGACTTGCGACAAAACACTAACATTCAACCATTATAAATGTTTCTTTGCCTAAACAGTGGTGTTTCTTTATATGTGAATTTGGTGTAACTATAGTCTACTCGAAACAAAAAGCAGTAATACAGAACCTAAAAATTTCCCAACAAGTCCAATCTGACCAATCAGATTATCAGATTGGAGCAATCAAGGCTGCCATTGTATAACGATCAACAATTGATGAAAAAACACAGCAACTCTTCAAGCATTAATATCTAACCTCTGACGAAGTTTCTTTTTACACACATGTTCACTTTAATCTCACCATGTTCATCTAATTCGGGGGGAAACCTATGTCGTTAAACTGTTTAAATGACAGGATGTTGAATATTTAACTGCAGGAAATCACGTGTGATCAGTTACGCAGCTATAATCTATAAACTAGAAACGAAGCTGTTTATTAGAGCAACTCGCATCTGTTCTGAGAGAAATGAAGTTTGGTTAGGAACTGAACTGAGAATTTGTTTATGAGGATGAAGGCACGCTTTAATTAAAACAGTGACACCACAACTTACATGGAAACAAACATAAAAGAGGAAATTAGTTTTGTGCAAAAAAAGACAGGGAAGGAAATATCTTTAGTGTATCTTTAGTTAACACATCAATATATGTTCAGCTAAGGGTACAAATAAACAGACAAAAATATTTATTAATTGAAAAAATGAAAATTATGCAATTTTGATTTCTTTTTTACTACTAACACGGCTGTTGTTAGAATTATTATATTTCTCTGTACAGTGTCTAGCAAAAGTATTTAGACCCCTGACCAGTTATCTATTATTCAGACAACCAAACTGAACAACCTGAACAACCTGAGGAATAAACCAAAATTGCTTCATCACTGTGTGTAACGCTGGTAGATACACTATATAGACAAGTATTAGGACACCCTACTTTCCAGCCATATGTGTTTCTTTCCCAAACGTTTATTGCAAAGCTGAAAACACACAATTGTACCGGGTGTCTTAAGATGCAGTAGCATAAAATATTTTCTTCACTTGAATTACGAGACCCAAACCTGTTCCATCATGACAATGCCCCTGTGCACACAGCAAACCCCATTAAGATATGGTGTACATGGGTTGGAGTGGAAGAACTGCTATAGGGCACTGACCTCAACCCTGTTGAACACCTTTGCGATGAATGTGAATGCTGACTGCACCTCAGGCCTCCTCACCTCACCTACATCAGTACCTGACTTAACTAACACCCTTGTGAGCACAAATCTACACTCCAAAATCTAGTGGAACATCTTCCCAGAAGAGTGGAGGGAATTAGAAGAGCAAATGGGATGTGGATACAATACTTATGACAGAGTGTCCGTAAACTTTTGGCAATATAGTGTATGTACCCTAAATGACTTATAGCTTGTATTGCAGGAAAAATGATCATCGATACATTGTAGTATCAATAAGATTGGATACTTGTTGATTGCACAGCATCTATATGTAATATACAACTTAATATGCTTTTATTATAATATGTAATTCCCAGTGGGATTAATAAATTCGCGAGGCACTGTAGTTATATACGTTTCCTGAGATTTCTAGTCTTCGGAAACAATAAATAAAACAGCTTACTGTAACTCGGAAGGGCGTGGCAGCAGCCGTGGGTTCCATTGCAGCTGGGGTTTTGTCAGGGGCGGAGCCGGGCATGCTCCGCCTCCGGCCTGTTTTTTCAGGGGGCGAATCTGGAACAGAGAAAAACATGGAGTGACTGTTAGGATGTGAAGCAAATACCGACAGGATTATCTACAAGAACCACGAAAAGCCGCAACAAGCCCTAACACACCACACACACAATGCTACAAAAAGAAGGCTTGTCATACGCTTTTCCATCATATCTTCATCAAAGAGGAAGATCTGCGCATGTCATCTATTTTGTTGTTTGTGGAATGTGACTCTTAATTCAAGGCATTCAATACGCTGTTCTGAACTCCCACAACATGAGGATAATGTTCCTCAACAATATACACCAATCAGGTATAACATTATGACTGGTGAAGTGAATAACACTGATTAGCTCTTTATCATGGTACCTGTTAGTAGGTGGGAAATATTGGGCAGCAAGTGAACATTTTATCCTCAAAGTTCACGTGTAGGCAGCAGGAAAAATGGGCGAGCGTAAGGATTTGAGCGATTTAGACAAGGACCAAATTGTGACGGCTACACGACTGGGTCAGAGCATCTCCAAAACAGCAGCTCTTGTGGGCTGTTCCTGGGCTGCATCAGTTAGTATCTATCGAAAGTGTGCCAAGGAAGACACAGTGGAGACCCGGCGACAGGGGTCATGGGCAGCTGAGTCTCATTGACGCAACAGAAGAGCTGCTGTAGCTCAATTTGCTGAAGAAGTTAACTCTGTTGCTGCTCGACGGGTTCGGGTCTGTTTTATTAGCAAAATGGGGACCAACACAATATTAGGCAGGTGGTCATAATGTTATGCCTGATCAGTGTATATGCAATCTACGAAACTCCAGAACTCATTATATCGCAGGTTATTAGCCATGAAGAATACTACATGGATATTATTAGCATTAGCCTGGGGAAATCGGGGGGAGGGGGAGTTTAGGGTCAACATAATAATGAGATTTGATGCCTGGTTTGTGTGAGGACACAAACCTTGGTTTTAGTCAGAGCATGTGGTACAGAAAAATAGAGAGGAAGTGGGGTATATATATTCAGAGTATGTGTGAGAGAGAGAGAAACAGTGAGTGTGTGTGTGAGAGAGAGAGAGAGAGAGAGAGAGAGAGAGAGAGAGGTAGATATATGAAAAGAATAAAAACGGAGGTGAGAGATGATGAGAATGAGAGTGAGAGGGAGAAAGACATGGAAAGAATAAGAATAAGGAGAGAGATTTTGAGAGAATGAGAGAGAGAGAGAGAGAGAGAGAGAGAGAGAGAGAGAGAGAGAGAGAGAGAGAGAAAGACGGTAGGGACAGAAGGAAAAACATGGACAGAATAGGAGAGAAGGATGGAGATGGTGAGGGAAAAAAGAGAAAGAGACATGAAGAGAGAGAGAAAGACAGGGGGAGAATTTAGAGAGAGAATGAGTCATAGACAGAATGTGTGTGCGTGCATGCGTGTGTGTGTGTGTGTGTGTGTGTGTGTGTGTGTGTGTGTGTGTGTGCCAATAATAAAGTTTTTCTACAGTTTTTAAACTTAGTTTTACTCAACAGGTTGACAAACATGGCCAGGTTGCCAATAGATTCTCTCTGTACAGCTACACATGTTCAGGGTACTATTTTGGGACGTTTTGTGGTTGAGGTGAGTTCCTCCTCCCAGCTTCTGGTGTGGTTCCATATTATTTAGTTTGTTTGCTCTTGTTATTTGTTTTCTGCTTTTGTCTCCGAGAAAAAAGTTGTGCAGGGTCTGTGTGGCAAATCACTCCGTACCGAATATATAATTTTTACTGTGTTGTAAAACTTTTGTTACTAAATATGGAAAATTGCAGCCACTTTTTTTATCTGTATTCTTATGAAATGTAAATTCTTTTAAGTTTTACGTCCAACTTCAAGAATTTTACTTAAAAAAAAGAAAATCCTGACAAAACCACATATTGAGGGAGTGAATAAATGAAGGGTGAGAGGAATGAAGACATTTGTTAAAGTGTGTTGAAATAAGTAGAACACTTAATTAGATCATATCCTATTTAACAAGTCTTAAATATTACATGTAAAACACACACACACACACACACACACACACACACACACACACACACACTTATATACACAAATCTGTATTACCCACATTGTGTCTAATAAATTAAAGCAATTTTATTTTATTTTTCCATTTATTAAATTTATCAATGTAATTTGTGCTAATTTAATCGATTACTTAATTTAATCAAAATCTAAAAAGTGTATTGCATTTACTTTAATAAAACATTGAAAATTATTTGATATATTATTTAAACAAATGTGGATTTTATTTAAAATTGTTTAAAAAATGTCAACTGTTCACAAATGTTAATAATAATTAACTGTGTGAATAAAGAATTACAAGCGATTTTATGTTGTTGCATTTCCTCCCCCTATCTGTATGGATATCGAACCAAACCGTGACTTAAAAACTGAGGTACCAAACCTTGTGTACCGTTACGCCCCTAGTAATCATAGTAGAATATTAAATATGAAATATATATTTAATTACATATTAAATATTGTAGTTCCCATACAATGTCTGTTGGATTATTAAATCCTACACACACATACTGTTTGCGGGGAATATAGCGTGACTTGCTCATCACAGGGCAAATATGAGCACATTGATGTTGTGACGTGACAGCAAAAGAGTGAAACGTGGCATTTATTTATTTATTTATTTATTGTCTTGTCGGGTGTGTCTTTATGTACCTGCATTGTGACGACAAACAGAAGTACATTCAGATCCTGCTGAAGCCAGTTTCATCCCTTTCACCAAATGACACGCAAAAGCCACCTGATTCTGAAAGCTTTCGAGCATTGAGGTTAGCATTATTTAACTACAGGGCTGCACTAATGCGTCTCATTTTATGTGTGTGTTTATGTGTGCATTTGTGTGCACACATCAGAGTGTGCTGTGATGACAACTTTTTTTGGTAACTAAGGGTAAAAATGATGATCTGGAACAAGAAAACTGCTAATGACTCATCTTTATCCATTATCTCCTACACACACACACACACACACACATGCGCGGAACAAGATGCTCTTTGTCCTTGTGCGGTCCGAGCACATGTTTCTATTAGACCTTCGTTGTCACTGGTGACATTTTGATTGACAACTCAAATTTGGTCAAGCAGAAAGTCCAATTTCTGAGCTGTGCTGTTCCCATGACAACAAGATCTCAGGGGGAATTTGGAGCATTCTGGCTTGGGAAAACATTACCACCTGTCTTACACACACACACACACACACACACACACACACACACACACACACACACACACACACACATACACACATTAGGGCTTTACCTAATCCTTAAGATTTCCACAAATCCAGCAACATTTCATGATCCTGACTTCTGACTTTTGCAAATTAAAAGCACATTTCTCAAAATGTCAGCATAAACCAGTAACTAAGGCTTTAAAAATTAAAACCTGACTACCTCCCTTTATTCCTGTGCCATTTGAGGGGGCGTGTCTATCTACAATGCCAGACGTAAACAAACCTGACAATCGTAAAAACAATATATATATTTTTTATTTAAGTAGCTACTCTAATGTATTTAGGTCTAAAATGGGATCCTGAGCTGCAAATTTTTCTCAAGTATGACAGACTGGAAGTTCAAATATTTGTTGTTTAGTTTGTTTAAATAGCACAAACCTGACAATCGTAAAAACAATATATATATTTTTTATTTAAGTAGCTACTCTAATGTATTTAGGTCTAAAATGGGATCCTGAGCTGCAAATTTTTCTCAAGTATGACAGACTGGAAGTTCAAATATTTGTTGTGGGATCCTGCTAAATAGCACACTTGAGTGGGAATGTGTGGATGTTGACGTAAAAAGTTGACACACCACTATAAACAGACAGCTAGCTTAGTCACGCATTTAAAAATGACTGTGTTGTTATCAGATACTTTAATTTAATTATTTGTATAAGAAGATGTGATCTGGAAACACTAATGGAATGGAGGCTAATGGATTGGATCACATCTGCTTCTTGCAATCGAAATGGAAAAAATCAACCAACAAGCTAGCTAATATCTAATATCGAGGAGCATTAGGCTTTTTTACTTTTATTTAATAATATAAGTTGCTTCAGGCCCTAAGATATTCAAAAACAGTAGACAGATACACAGAATACAGATATAGACAGTACTACCTACTTAATAAATAAGGGTATTATAAGTGGTCATCAAAATATGCCTATAAACACACACACACACACACACACACACACACACACACACACACACAGTCTAAAACTATGAGAATTAAAAAATCTGGACCTGTTGCTAATGTCATCCAGGTTGTGAAAAATTGCATCCACATTCTGCATCTGTCAATTCAAGACAGAATGATGCCATGCGAGCATACACACACATACACACACACACACACATACACACACAGACACACACACACACACACACACACACACACACACACAAATACAGTGAATATCAAAATATGCATCAGAAATCAAGGATCTTAAAGCCTAATGAGAACAATGTTCAGCTTCCAACCTGGCTTATATCACACACACACACACACACACACACACACACACACACACACACACACTTGCATGCAGACCCACACACACGATCAGAAAACACACTTCCTGTACTATGAGCCGGAATGTCGTAGTGTTTCCCGGCTTTCCGGTTTAGGATGTTCTGAGGACGCAACAATACTGAAGCCATTTCTCTAACTCTGGATCTCAGTTGTTTTATCAGCAAGGGTTTGTTTAAAACACACACACACACACACACACACACACACACACACAAATACAGTGAATATCAAAATATGCATCAGAAATCAAGGATCTTAAAGCCTAATGAGAACAATGTTCAGCTTCCAACCTGGCTTATATCACACACACACACACACACACACACACACACACACACACACACACACTTGCATGCAGACCCACACACACGATCAGAAAACACACTTCCTGTACTATGAGCCGGAATGTCGTAGTGTTTCCCGGCTTTCCGGTTTAGCCGGCTTTCCGGTTTAGGATGTTCTGAAGCCATTTCTCTAACTCTGGATCTCAGTTGTTTTATCAGCAAGGGTTTGTTTAAAAACATTTTTTCACATTTAAATTTTTTGTATTCAGCTCTTGTGATGTCTCAGAGAATTTTGTTACACCCATTCGAGAGTCATGAAGTAGCCTGAACATGAACAAAACATAAGCGTAGGTATTGTGAAGCAATATACCACAGTGAGGTTGAATTCTAAGATCTGATTGGTCAAAAGGTTGGACAATAGCTCCAGCTCTAACCTGGATGTTTATATCAATCCATTTGTGGAAGCAGAGGCGCAGTTCAGAGTCAGTTAGGTAATAGTGGGCGGGGCCAGGTGAGGTAAGTGATACGGATCACTCAGTTGTGATAGACCAGTCATTAACCAGTCTTTACTGCTTTAAAACATCAGAGCCAAAAGAGAGAGAGAGAGAAAGAGAGAGAGAGAGAAACAGATTAACACTGTCTTAAAGCTCTACTTAAAAAAAAAATTAATGTAACAATATAAAACCTTTATCTCCAATTTCATCCTCTTCATCAACAATACTGTTGTAATACTATTGTCCCAATAGTAACAACTGAAAACCCAAATGAAATAGTTGGTGTTTGTTTGAACAATAAAAACACATTAATTTTTTATTAATTAACTTAAAAAGTAAGAATTGGGAGGTGCATGAAAGAAGTGCATGAAGTGCATAAAAGTCTCATGGACAATCCTAAACAAATGTAAGAATTAAATTCAATATATTTTTTATATATGTTTTGAAAATGGCAATTATTGGCAAACTGCTGCATTTGTATACATTAAATTAAAAAAAACTCTGGAAGTGGATTCTTGCTTATGGTATATTAATGAATGTTAATTAAGTAGGCAAAAGCAACTGGTATTTGTTTATGTGCTAATGAAAAAAGTTAATATCAAATTGAAAACTACATCAGGTTCCTAAGAATTTAAACTCTGGTCTTTGGGTGTGAATATTAAAAAATTCCTTCAGCAAATACAATTCAGAATTTTAATAATTAACAACCACAAAACATGTTCATTAAGGTGTTGCTTGTTTTGGTGGACAAGTTTTATAACCAGCGGTTACTTTTTTAAATTACCCCTAGTAAATGGTATTAAGATAGTAAGCTGGTTATAATGTAACTGCAAATGTTTTAAAGTGTTTGTCCTTGGTGTGAATTAGTTGGCTGTGAGTCAGAACTTAGAGCTGATTCTCAGCTTCTTTCTGAAACTGATGTCCGGTTCATGTTCAGGTCTTTGTCTGAGGCAACAGGAAGTCAGTGCGTTAATAAAAACAAAAGCAAATCCGGTAAATGTGACACTGCTATTGTGAAGTAATGTGTTGACTTCATAAGACAGACAAAAAAACAGCTAAAGTTTCTCATGAAAGCAATAAGAACAATATTATTATTATTAATACTAATACTAATAATAATACTAATAGTAATAAAATTATTATTATTAATAATAAGAAGAATAATAATAATAAGAAGAAGATACCCTTGCATCATATTTGTGCGGACAATTTGGATTATATATATATATATACTATAACTATTTACTTTAACTATATACTAAAATATATTTATTCTTTATATTTACATTTATTTAAAATTACATTTTTTTTTTTCATTCTATAATTAATTACAATTTTATATTCTATATTATTTTAAGAATTAAAATTTTGAATGTAAAATTTTTTTAAATGTTCTACTTTAGCTGGTTCCATTCATTTTGTGGTAACATTTATAGTAATAAAAAACATTTATATTAAGAATTTGTACAAAAGTTCTCAGAATATTCAAGGCATATTATATAAATATATTGTGACAATTTATAGGGATTTTATCTGTATTACATTATCAGTTTTATACTGTATATGTGATACTATACAGTCACATCAGTCTGCTTTGAGACAACTTGATAAATGTCTATTTTATTTGTGTACTTTAGTCTGGGACTCCTGAATGACTTGTATACTGCCTTAATTAACAATAAAAACAGAAGTACTGTGTCATAATTCCGCAAATGTCTCCAGGTTTGTTGGGAAGCTGAAGGAAGAAATTTTGGAATTCTAAAACTTCATGCCAGAAAACAAGCGACAATCCATCAGTTATTTGAAAAAGCAATTTTCTGTTGCGCTCACTATCCAAAATGCTGTTCACTTTCCAAATGTGATACAAATAGTGTGTATTGACATGCTGCGAAAAAGTTTCTCATTGTAAAGATTTTATTAAAAGGGTTTAAAAAGAGAGTCTGAGCAAAACTGAGCTTTCAAACCACTATATCAAGGCTGAAGTAATAGAAAAATATTTTTTTTTATCTTTATCTTTATCTTTATTCAATATGAAGGCTTCTTTTTGTGGTTACTGCTCTAACCACAAAAAAAAGCCAGTTACTCATTTGACGTGGAAGCACAAGAGTGGAAATACTCAGTATAGTGCGTGGGCGATGTCATTTAAAGTCAGGTGCTTTAAAGAAATACTTGTCAATGCAGATGAAAGGAGGATGAGTGGATTATAGTTATATATTTCTATATACAGTGGGTTTTTTTCAGTATTTTTGTAAGGAGTGTCCAGTGTCGGGTAAATAGGTAAATTCTTCATAAAGAGCAGTTATTGAAAATTTTCACCATTTTTTTCACTAAGAAATAATAAAAAGGATGCCATGCTTTTTAATTAATAGAAATAGTAGGCTATGGAAAATTGCTGTGATGCAAAAAAGAATAAAAATACAATAAAACAGTAATTATGTTATTATGTAATTAACAGCACACCACGATTTATAGCGTAGTTCTTTGCTCGGATGGTCCTATATTTCTGAGATGCTTTGTTCACCCACCGCAGTTATCGAGTGCGTATCTGATTTGTCAGATCTTTATGATGTCAACGTTGGACCAGTCTGGCTGTACTGCCCTCTGACCTCTCCTTTCTGGACATCACCTTTCTGTTTACTGAACAAAATCCTTGTGAAATGTTTCTTGTTTTCTGCACCGTTCTGTATATGGAAAGTTTCATCCATGCCACAGTTTTAATCGCCAAACCCAAAATTTTTCAGCATTGTGATGTTTGATGTGAACATTAACTTATATAGTATTCGCCCTGTATCTGAGCATTACGCTGGTGCGACGTGACCGGCAGAATGAGCATCTGCCCAAATTTATGTTCATATAAGTGTCTGGAAAACGGAGACAACTCTCTGGAAAAGTAATAAATAAATGGGGTTTAATTGAAATAAAGGTTACATTATTAGGTCGTATTTAGGGTATAAAGAGTTGATGGAAAAGAGTATAAAGGAACGCATAAAAAAAAAAACGACTACAAACAGTGAGAATTCCCAAATGCAGGACATGTGAGCAAAATAGACGTGAACAGAGATTTCGATCTAAAGCAAATCAAATAAAAGGTTTTTGCTATTTTTAAAATAGACACTTAAAAACAAACCATATTTGACTCAGTTCATACCCCCCCCACCCCACCCCCATATGTTTTCATAGTTTCCTCATTCTCCCTTATTCTCTTTCTCCTCATTGTATGTCCTTTTTCTCGCCTTTGTTTTGACTTTCTGCCTACAATTCCCTGCTGTCGTAACGTCTGTTTACACCATTTTTACCGAATCCTTATGATTGTCCAACTTTCCTGAATTTCCCCACTACCCTGTGCCGAAAAGACACGGTGCTGCTTCTCATGTGACCCACAGACATAACGCAGGACTTTGAGCCGCCGTCGCTCAGAGTTTATAGTGCTTCATGGGTAAAGTCTAACAGTCAGCTCACGCCAGACACTTCCTATATCCAGATCTGTAAAACTTCCTTTTTTCCCGGCACAGACTATGACACTCTATTTACAGCACGAGCTATAACTGGAAAAATAAAAACACAACAGTCTTAAAAAGTGCATGACCTTTTGAGAATTGACGTGTGCTAGGGATATTCAGAGTCAAATCTTAATCTTTATGTTTCTTTAGCTACAATGCAGCAAACAGAATGAAGCTGAATACTGCAGCTGTCGTTTTCTGTCAACTGCAACTCCTCTAATTAGGGAGCAAAGAACCCTGAGAAACATATTAACAGCCGTCATGGAATGGAGGACCGTCTGAGAAAAGTCAACTGTGTAATACAGTTATATACATCAGTATCAGTTTATTACATCAAATTCTTTATAATACTTTACCCCCACACACATATATTTGACATTTACTTTTAATCAGAGACCACCCTTAGGGACCACCTACTAACACTGATACTGAGGACACTCTAAAAGGCATCTGGAGGATGTTCTCAAACAGCAGATCAACAATAGTTTGAATAGTTTCGGTTGTATGGTATTCGCTATAATATACATATAGTTATAGATAAAAATAGATGCATCTAAGAACATTATGAGATCGATTGTGTCTCCAGGTTCACTGCTTAATACCAAAAGAAGTTTCTGATGCGTGAACTGTTTTTGAGACTAGGGAAGTGTTACAGATTTTTGTTCAGATAAGATATACCATTATTCATCCCACAGTGGGGACATTTCTGTGTTACAGCAGCAAAGAAAAAGAAATGTGCAAATAAATATATAAAAAAAGAGTAAAAACATAATACAGTGTATACAACATGATGTATAATTACAAAAGAAGAAAAAGAGACCACCAATAAGTAGTTATGCTATCAAACATGTTGCACATAGGTAATATTGCACGATTTTAAACTATTGTTTTGCGCATTTACTGCATAAAAAACGTTGGTATTGTTATTATTGTATTGAAAAGGTTTCATAGATGCTACATATATGCTACAGTTCTGTGTTATAATCGTGTAAGGTGTGGACGGACAGACAGAGTGCTTAAAGGTACCATAATGCATTAAAGTAAAGTAAAAGTAAAGTAAAGTAATAAATCCTAGTAAAGTAAAAGAACTAAACTATAAGAACTATCTTTATAGTATATCAATAAATTATACAAATCTAAGTTCAATTCTCCTGAACTTCATACCTTACAAAGAAGGAAATTATTAAGAATACGATAAAAATTATAAAGAAGGAAACTCGGATGAGAACGGTTGAGGCTACACAATTTTATTCACTTCAAACTGTGGAGGGACACAATGTTTTTCTAAAAATATTAGAATTAATACAGATACTTGACTCAAAATACTTCGATACTGTCCACAGCTATTATAATGTAAGTAATAGCATGAAGTATCTTCTCTGAGAATTTCCAATAACATTACATCGAACTATAAATGGGTACAAAAGTATTTTATAATGTGTCATTTAGTGATCAATTTAGAAAAATAAACTACACTTCACATTGCATTACATCACACTGTTGTTGGTGTTTCTTTGGTTATAAAACAAAAAGTATTTGAATTGTTACTTATGTAAATATAAGGTAAAACTTTGCATCGACTTCAGTTGGCATTATTAAAGTAATTGAATCTGCTTGCAAACACTTTAAAAAAAAATATATATATGTATAGCACATCTACATGTTATGTTTATGGGGAAACTGCTGTAGTGTATACTCTCGTTAAAATGGAAAAATAGTTACACCCCACTGGCTTATTTGGTTATACTTTATGAAATCCAAAAGAGTCCAACTGAGCTATTTCTATTGAGCTCATTGTCCCTCAGTTCTTTTCTTTTCTTTTACATTTGCATAATCAAATCCTTCCTGATGTACCTCAGTAAGGCGCGATAAGAGTCTCACTGGACCGCTTTTTTGTTGTCGTTTTTTTTGGTCGGCTAAGATAACCAATCTCTAAATGTACAAAAGAGTGAAATATTTCTATGTCTCAACCCCATGTTCAATGGACGAGATGACAAAAAAGCGATTGCGATGAAGTCCTCCTTAATTGCAGGGAGCACGCTGGAATCGTTTTCTAAAGCATTTTTTGCCCTGCTTTATCAGTGCCCATTCCTATCAGATGCCTCAATGGCACTGAGCCAAGACTAACATAAATCTCTAACACATACAAACTCAGGGCAAGTCGGCATTTCATGGAGTACAGGTTTTCTTCCTATTTCTTCCCACTAAATAGGCCGGGATACGGTAGTTCACTATCTCTCTCTTTTTTTATCAAGTGAAAGCATAGAAAACAATACAATTTATTTATTATTATAGTAAATAAGTGAAGGAGTGCTGAGATTTCTGGCATCAAAAATCATCTCGAAGGTTATTAGATGCATTTACTTTGAACCTTTTGTTGCTTAGATCTAACATTTGGAAGGGGTTTGACATTGAAATCATTTCCATTTCAGTGTTTTTTGTTTGTTTGTTTGTTTTTGTTCAATTGTTAACAGCTTCAATAAAATCATTGACAGGAGGCACAATGCGCACACATTTACACATATTCTAACTTAAAAGAAATGTTCCATTGGTGTACTTATTAATGCTTAACTAAACCTAAACTTAACCCTCAGTAAGCAAAAGGCTACATTTTACTATAAATTCTTATGAGCACACATTTCGTTTTTGCAGTAATAAAGTGTCTCCACAAGGTTAAAACTCTCAGTACTTCTTTCTTGTGAGTCCACACACACACACACACACACACACACACACACACACACACACACTCAAATAAAGTTTAGCAAACTTGGCAAGGTGGTAATTTAGTCATTGTAAGGAGCCGATAACAAAACCAACTGCCGTTGCTATGGGTGACTGTGAAACACTGCCGTACATATGCCATTTAATAAAAAATTATTAAGTATTACACACTTATCCAAAATCTTTTCATGATTTTTTTATAAATTATCCATTTGCAATCGCTTTAATGGATATAAAGCCATTAGTATCATGTTATTCAACAATGAATGACACAAAAACTCTTTGTGGTTGGTTTACACTGTTTATATTTAAAGAATTCTATTTAAAATAGATTTTAAATTGTGTACAGATGTAACATTATTACATATTATATTATTATAATAAAAATATAAAATATAATATATATTTAACCCTATTTAATTCAAATGACAAGCCAACTACGCTTATGACTGCAATTACATACTAACCATGACCACGAAACTAATAATGATAGGTATTGAAAAGGACCTGCACCTTGAGGGTAAACTGTGAATAAATTACCATTAAAATGGTTTTCTTTTGGGTAAAAGTTTGAACAGAAAGCTCAACAGAAAGTAGAAGGCAAAATTATGCCTTTAAGTTATGGTTCAGACACTTATGATTCAGCAGTAGTTCCAGCTGTAACACAAATCACAGGCTTGTTTCAATCAATGCTCTTTTTCTAATATGTCACCAGTTTCTGCAGCTCATACAGAGGGTCTTGTTAAGCAGATTTTCTATATGAACTGTGAACGATATGTTTTTACAATTACAGTAAATGCATTTTGTAGCAGGACAAACTATGTTCTGGTTTGCTTGTTTTTTCATCTTAAAAACCCCAAGAACAGTAAATGTGAGGCAAATCATAGCTATTTATTTACAGCAGAAACTTATTTAATATATATTTTTTTTACTTATTTTATATCGGTTATAAAACATCTCAGGAGCATGAAACTTTTTCAGCGTCATGTTAAGCAATCGTTTTTATCCCATACATAATAACCATCGCTTGATTGTTATTTCTTACAATCTACAAGTTAGTGTGTCCTGCTTGACCGGTTGTGCAGGAGCTCTGATCCGGTATGAGGGTCAGGGAGAAACTTTGAAGCGCCATGACTATTACAATCATACGGGGATTTTGTCTGTACAGCCTGCTGACGAATTAGTTCAAATGTTTGACCTGGACACAACCAAAATCCAAATTAAATACCACACACCCTTCGAGGCACACATGGCCTAAAAGCTGTGCATGGCTCAGTAGCAATTAAGTGGCTTTTACAGCCGGCACTGATGTTATAAATGCCACACTGATGCCACAAAACAAGCTTGCATGCAGCTGGTAACAAGTACAAAACCTTTCTTTGGACAGCCGTCCAACAGAGGGTCACTGGAGTAACCTGAGACTGGAATGTTGTGCCAATGTTGCAGTGTTTGGTGTCACTGTGTTGACATTTGGAGTAATCCAGATTGTTACAATGGTTTCCACGTAAATGTAGTTTGCAATACAACCAGCTACAATCACTAACTTCTAATATCTCTGTATTTAAGTCTTCTGCATTTGCGTGTTGGTTGTCATGGTTGTTGCCATGTGTAACAGTGGTGAGAAAAGGGTTAGACTATACATACACAAGCTGTAGAGGTAAAGAAGCAAGGCATAGACATAGTTCATACAGAAACCTAAAAGAAATAAATAAAAAAGCACCAGAAGCACCTTTACCCTTATTTACAGGTCTGGTCCTGCTCCTGGAGCGACTGCGTTGCCTCTGAAGTCTTGTTCGACCCAGCAGCCTGTAGTAGTAGCTGGGTCTCCCAGAACCTTTTCTAGTTATTCCTGACATTCTTCTCACCCACACTCACAAACAACTCATCAACTCTCTGAGTACAAACTCCTCAAGTCCCAAACACAAGCACACACTTCCTCACGTTCTTCTGTTCTGTGAGTGAAAACCTCGTGTCTAGAAGTTCACAGTGATCAGGTCCATAGAACAGAAATCCACCAACTGGAGGAGCAAAAAGTTCTTCAAATGCCTCCAGTTACACTGTCCCTCCACACCGGTTGGTTGTAATCTGTGTGAGTTCTCTGGAGGTGGGGATATGCCATGGAGTGCACAGATAGAACAAGACAAAGTTTCGGGCTGGGAGGAAATCCTGGAGTGGATTTCCTAGAGAGGGGAAAGAGCTCAGCTGTGGGAATGAAGGGGCCAAGATTACTCAGCATAGAGATTTTTAGAGATGACTGAGAACGTAGAGTTTAAAAGATACCACATCTTGTCTTGGACCCCGATGTACCTTTGGATTCTTTAGAGCTCTCTCAGAGCTTTCAGAAGCTACAGTAATGCCTCAGTAACTGTTCTGATGACGATTATAATGATCAACCGTTAGTGTTTACCAGGGTGGAGAACTCATCATCGGGAAAGATGCAACATATACATTTACACAATTTATCTCCTCATCAACCGATGCCATGTTAATGGGGGAGGGGTGGAGTCATCAGCCCCCCACCAGGTTAGAAATGTTTCAGATTATAGTGATAAGATAACGATTTTGCGTGCAGTCATTCTAAAAATGAAGTAATTTTAATGTATAGTTAAGTTAAATAAGTAGAATGTAAGCTCTTTTGAATACTCGTATAAATGTATTGTCAGTGAAGCTAGTTAAAAGGTATATTTAAGGTTTTTTATATAGAATTCATGTCTTTTGTTTTTTATTATTAATTTGATACATAATTGAAAGTAAATGTTTTTTGGGTTGTGTGTTGTTATATTACAATGTATTTACTTTTATTCTATAAAAGTTGATATTGATTTTATTTGCATTTCTATTATAACAATTGTATTGTACTGTATGTTTTGCAATACAATAACATTTTTAGAATGACACATTATTGTGTGAGAGGAAACAGAGGAGCAGAAAACTATTGAAATAAATGATATATCATATCAAGTTCATTACATGCACAAAAAAAAATGTAGGACACCTGACATTTCCAGCCAGTGGTTCTTCTTCAAAATGTTACCACAATGTTGGAGGCACAAAATTGTAAAGGATGCCTCTGGATGTGGTAGCAATAAACTTTGCCTTTATTAAACTAAGAGACCCAAAGCAGTTCCAGCATGACAATACCCCTGTGCACAAAGCCAGCTTCCTGAAAATATGGTTAGCTGAAGTGGAAGATTTTGATTGGCCTGCTATAGAGGTCTAAACCTAAACCCTGAACACCTTTGGGATGAATCAGAATGCTGACTGCACCCCAGGCCCCCTCACATCACCTACATCAGTACCTGACTTTTATCAATGTCCTTGTAGCTGATTGAGCACAAGGAGCGGCAAGCACACTCCAAAATCTAGTGGAACAACTTCCCAGAAGAATGGAGAAGCAAATATTTATATATTAAATATAAAATCAGGATGTTAAAAAACACATTAAAAAACACATACAAAATTAGTTGAACATTAGGAAAGACTTATATAATATACAAACATACAAACTTATATAAAGACAAATATAATGAAAATATAATACAAATTATAGGATTATTAATATTATTAAAATAATGATCAGCTCTTTGGAACATTCCTGCTCCAGTATGAACAGATTCCAGAACCCGAGTTTGTGTTTCTGTGCGTGTGTGTGTGTGTGTGTGTGTGTGTGTGTGTGTGTGTGTGTGTGTGTTCTTAAAGGAGGCCCTGACAAGCTTCTCCAGGCCTGGCTGTCTTTAGCCAATCAAAAGTTAGCTGCGGGTGTAGGTCAAGCAGCTGGAGTACTGCTCAGCAGATGGACACAAAGACACGTTAAGCGTGCACACACACACACACACACACACACACACACACACACATCTCTCACAAGCAAACACAAGCATACAGTAAACCGATTTACAAAACACAAAAATAAGAAATAGATATACAGAAACAAATAGTGTAGACAAAAGATGAATAATATCAAGAGGGCACAAGAATGAGGCTCTTTTAATGTCTAGTGCTCTGGACACAAAAGGACACACACTTCCACACCTGTTGCATTGCGTATGGAGAATAAGAGGTAGTTTTTTTTTAGAAAGTTCTATGCAGACAGTAAGAAAATCTAAGATCTAGTTTACATCACAAAGTTTTGTTCAGTTAAACACAATTACACACACACACACACACACACACACACACACACACACACACACAATCAATAAAGAAAGGCCATAAACCTGTCAAATGCATAATTCTACCTGAGTGTTTGGTTTCTCTGGTTAGTTGTGTGACTCTTTGTTTGATAGCGAAAGTTCTATGCAGACAGTAAGAAAATCTAAGATCTAGTTTACATCACAGAGTTTTGTTCAGTTAAACACAATTACACACACACACACACACACACACACACACACACACACACACAATCAATAAAGAAAGGCCATAAACCTGTCAAATGCATAATTCTACCTGAGTGTTTGGTTTCTCTGGTTAGTTGTGTGACTCTTTGTTTGATAGCCGTTATCGCTCCCTGCAGGGACACACACACACACACACACACACACACACACACACACACACACACACACACACACACAGTCACCCTGTTCATAGCTAAAGCTCTTGAGGTTCACTCTGGTTTGGGGTCACATTCAGGGGGCCATGCTCGTTTCCTGTTCTCAAAACTTTCCCTGCAGTCAGACACTCTGGGGACTGACCTCATCGTAACAGCTTTTGTTGATAACCATGTGTGTATGTGTGTGTGCCTGTGTAGGTGTAGGTGTATGTGTTTTTGTGCACGTGCGTGCATATGTGCAACAATATATCCTAGAAGTTTTCAGAAAAAAATTGCCTTGACAATTCTAACTTCAGCTGATATGCGACACTTAAAGACAATAAAGATAAAGACACCATGCTAAGGAAGCCCAGTGTACAGGAAGTAGCATTGATAACAGTGTGTTTTTGTAGTGGAGTTCTGGGAAAATCCCTCAAATGTTGACTCTGAGAGATTTCGGGAAAGAAGCCAATTCGAGATTCTCTGCCTAATCTTAAAAAAAAAGCGTCCTCACAACTACTCTAACTTTCATAGCCAGAGTTTCCCAAAAACATTCCCAAAAACAACCATCAGGTCACCATTAAATGATAGAAATGAGCACCACAATGAATGCTCTCACACAGTTCAGGCGATCGTAACATTGCGCTGGTTTTGACAAGCCATGTGTAGTAAAATCATACTTTGGGGCAAAAGAAAAGACACACTTTCCTAACTTTACTTCACAGCTGATACAGGAATACAGAAACATTTAAACACATTTAATGCTTTCCTATTTTGCTTTTTAAGATTTTTTGTTCTACATGAACAACATAACACTGTAACTCATTTTGCTGAGGTAAAGTTTCAGCCTTCTGGTGATTCTAATGTTTATTCAGATGTTAGACAAAATATGCTCATTTAACTCTCAAATGTCTATTAAAGCTTTGTGGAAACAAAGTGTGCAAAGTTTTGAGACATTATTTAAATTGATTAAAATGCCATTCAACATTTAAGAATGATTTTACCCAGACACAGAGAGTTGCACACTTGCAGACACACACATGCAAATATGGTATGGTGTAGCGATGCCTTGGGGAAAAAAAACACTATTACTAGCTAGGAAATAAAAATAATAGATGACACTTTGTTAGCCACTTGTTTTTGTATCTTTAGGCATCTGTGTATAAAAGAGAAAGAAAGAAAGAAAGAAAGAAAGAAAGAAAGAAAGAAAGAAAGAAAGAAAGAAAGATAGACTTTTTTCAACTACAGACCTTTAGCACTACAACCCAAGTGTGGTCATGTGTTTACTACACAACGAATGCTCTCACACAGTTCAGGCGATCGTAACATTGCGCTGGTTTTGACAAGCCATGTGTAGTAAAATCATACTTTGGGGCAAAAGAAAAGACACACTTTCCTAACTTTACTTCACAGCTGATACAGGAATACAGAAACATTTAAACACATTTAATGCTTTCCTATTTTGCTTTTTAAGATTTTTTGTACTACATGAACAACATAACAGCACTGTAACTCATTTTGCTGAGGTAAAGTTTCAGCCTTCTGGTGATTCTAAGAAAGAAAGAAAGAAAGAAAGAAAGAAAGAAAGAAAGAAAGAAAGAAAGAAACCTTTAGCACTACAACCTAAGTATGGTCATGTGTTTACTAGAATGGAAGTCTTAACATGTCCAAAGCTTTATATATGTTCAGTTTCAAGACTAGCTGAACTACAAATTGTTAGTACAAAGTTGTAAAATTGTGGCAACTTTTACATTTTCCTTGCACTTGAATGAGAAGATCCAAACCTGTTCCAGCATCAATGCATTATTAATGCATCAACAAAGCTCCATAAACAAATTCTTTACATGGGATGAAGTGAAAGAACTTGAGAGGCCTGCTATAGAACTCTGACCTCAACCTTACAGAACACCTTTAGTGTGTTTGGGGTCCATTCACCTTTGGGGTGAATTGGAATGCTGACTACAATCCAAGGCCTCGTCACATCACCTACAACAGTGTCTGAATTTACCAACACTTTTGTGGCTGAATGACCACAAATCTCCACAAGAACACAAAAATCTAGTGGAACATCAGACCAGAAGATTGCAGATTAATATAACACTGAAAAGAAACTAAAGGTTAAATGCGCATATGAATTTTATGGTAAGGTGTCCATATAGTGTCAATTGGATATATAATTATTGATGTTTCTGCAATAATCGACAGTACACACTTAATTGTAGATGTTAAACACCTAGAGAAGTTGCTCAATGCCATTACACTTACTCTTTCGTTCACTCATTTGTATTTGTATTTAGAATTAAAATCCTACTTGTGTAACCTTACTGATGCCCCCAAAACAATGTACTGTGCTGAATCTCTGAAGGCTAAAGTTGCACAGCATTTAGAATTTGCTCAGCTTTTCTACCTAACTGGACCACATCTGCCTACGCTTAGACAACAGCCCATTGGGCTTGCTAGAACTTTCTGAACTGAGAAAGTCACAACTGTTAAGAAAGTTGGATTAGCACAATAAATATATATGCCTCTGTAACCTCGACTTTATTACTGCAAGTTTATTCCATTTGCAGCACAGTGAGCTGTTCTGTGATATAAGATTCTGAAGATAATGAGACACAATATCAGAGTGCTTTCGCCCACTCTGTGTGTGTGTGTGTGTGTGTGTGTGTGTGTGTGTGTGTGTGTGTGTTAGAGAAAGAAAGACAGGAAAAGGTTATGTGTGAGAGTGTGAAAGGGCAGTAGATGAACGTTGCAGACCTATTTTTCCACTTTTGATCTTTAGCTCTTTGTTCTCTGGGTCCACTGCTGATTTTCCTGGTGCTTTTGTTCACTCATTCAAGTGTGTGTGTGTGTGTGTGTGTGTGTGTGTGTGTGTGTGTGTGTGTGTGTGTGTGTGTGTGTGAACACCAGTACTTGGGAGTTCTTTGTATTCCCGCCTAATAATAACCCACGAATGTCTGAATTGTGTTTCAATTTGGAGCGTTTTCACATCCTATCACAGCCGAGATCTAAATGGTCTCATTTGTGTGTGTGTGTGTGTGTGTATGTGTGTGTGAACACCGGTACTTGGGAGTTCTTTGTATTCCCGCCTAATAATAACCCACGAATGTCTGAATTGTGTTTCAATTTGGAGCGTTTTCACATCCTATCACAGCCGAGATCTAAATGGTCTCATTTTCCGAATAATGAGAGAAAAAGAAAAAAAAACAAGGAGGTGGGAAAGAAATCAATACTCACACCAACCATCATTTATCTCTTTATTCATGTGTCTTATCTGTACACCCACTTAAAAAAAAATAAAGAGAGTGAGAACAGACCATTCATACTAAGGTATTTGATAAACGAGTTCACATTGAAGTATATTCTATCACGTCCTGGCTGTCAGGCATTGGCACTGTTATACCATCATTACAGAACAGAGCGCTTTGCTATTCTCTACTCTGATTGGTAGGCCATTGATTCGTTTTCCGTAACTACCGGCATTAGTGAACTGCTGTGGTGTTCAACACAATAAAACATTTCAGGATGTCTGGGTACTGGAAGATTATCAACTTCAGGGTGTTTATTGGAATCCCACTAAGGAAAGGAACAACCCACACCTCACTACACCATTCCGTTATTTTCCTATAACAGTGCATCCTGAACTGGTTTATTCCTTATACATTTTTACTGTTTATTGTTTGACACATGCTTATTGCATGAATACAATTTCTTCCATCATTTTATACACTATATATGTTCAAGTTAGTATTTATACTGTATAACCTTCTTATAACCTTACACTTCTGCTTATAACCTTCCACTTCTGCACATTTCCTCTTCTATGCCATATATTTATTTACTGTACATATGCTTAAATATATATCACATGCTGTAAACATGCAAAATTTTGGTAGATGCCAAATTGCATTTCGTTGCATCTATCTATCTATCAATTCTGGACTATTAAACGCACCCTTATGTAAGCCACACCCACTGAATTTGACAAATATTTTTATATTGAACATAAATAAGCTGCACCTCTTTATAAGCCGCAGGCTTATAGACTACACTGTCTACACTAAAATGAATGAAGTTTACACAGGCTTTAACGAAATACACTAAATGCAATATATTTCGCTTCTATTAGGAGCATAGCGATATTTTGGGAATAGCCGGCCACTGCATTCTCCCGGTATTACTGCGTGTGTGTGCGTGTGAGACTGAGGAATATGTCCTTTTTATTTTCTGATGCTCATTTCTAAGTTTCTTTGACTAACCCATAATGCTGTTGCCAAGAAAAAGAAAAATGCACGAGTTTTGGAAACCTGTCTGTGCTTATATGATTTCTGTTGCAACTGGATTTAGCGAGCTCTCCCTTTACCAGACTCAATGCTCTACAACGGCTCGTATCTAAACAGTAGCCCACCAAGAAAGTCATTGTTCACTGTCTTCATCCTTCCTTTCACAACTACAGTGGGACCTTTACCTACGAGTGCATTAATGTACGAGTTTTCCGAGGTACGAGCGGTCACTCTGTCGATTTTTTGCTTTGTTACACAAGCAAAAAATTAAGCTACAAGGCCGAGACGCTGGGGGGCTTTTCACATTTATTCCTAAGGAGTTGATAAGGTAAGAACTCTATAGCAGACCACTCATGATCTTCCTCTTCAAACCATGTAAACTATCTGTTCAAGGACCTGGCTTTGTGCATGCTCATTGTCATGCTGGAAAAGATTTGGGACAACTACTTCAAATAAATGAAAATGTAATGCATCCAAAGACATCCTAGATAGGTGTGTCTCCAACATTGTGGTAATAATTTCAGGAAGAACCACATATGGCTGGAAAAGTCAGGTGTCCCAATATTCTTGCATTTAAGCTTTGGCTGTTCCTAACCAACCTTTTTCTCATATATGGCATCTAATACTTCATGTACCACAGCAGCACATGTTTACAGCATGATATGAATATAAGCGAGGATCTCGGCTGAGGAAGCAATTTCCATAGAGAGTAAAAAAAAAACCTCGAAGAGTAATTGAGGGGTTGGAATGTGAGAAATAGAGAACGAAGTAAAAAAAGACATGAAAGAGCGAGTGGTAAGGAGTTCAAAGGGAGAAATGAGGGTTGAGAGGTTGAACGAGTGGGGAGATGAGAAGAGAAAAAAACGGCCCAACTTCATCTGTTCTGGCTCTCACAGTGTAATGAAAAACAGCACTTGTAAAACCCTCAAGCACTTACACACACACACACACACACACACACACACACACACACACACACACACACACATATATATGAAAATATATACAAATATATTCACAACCATACATGCAAACATAAAAATGTGTATTACTGTGTTAACACATACACTCCAAGTTTCATTAACAAGCAGCGTTCACAAAGGTGTTCAATGGGGTTGATGTCAAAGCTCTAAAACAGGCCACTCAAGATCTTCTACTCATGTAAACCATGTGTTAATATACTTGGCTTCGTGCACAGACGGACATTAAAATGCTACACACTCCAAAGTCGTCCTGTACAATGGTGAGCCTTTTGGGGTAACAGATTAGGGAAAGAACCACTGGCTGGAAAAGTCAGGTGTCCCAATACTTTTGTCCATAAAGTGTAATGAACTGTGGCAAAATCTAAATATCGAAAGCCTAGGTCCTATCGGAAATAACTTGCGTGCGGTATATCACTTCCAGTATTTTACAGATAGGAGAGATTAGGTTTACACATTAAGACAATTCCAGAACGATCTTTGGACACATGTTTTGCTCTGTTAAAGGCTCATGTTCTTTTTGTTATCATAGTTATTATTTGGGTGCATTTATTTCTAAATCTAAACAAATGCTGTTGAGGGGCAAAGCAAAAATACTCTCCTCAAATGCTCTACTCAATTTCCACTTAAAGTGCGCTGCATTAGCACTAGGAGGCTAATGAAGCTAACAAGCGAGAAGAATTACAACCTTGGGGAAAGCTAATAAACTGCAAACTGTTTTTCTGAATGCAGAACACTTGCGCTTATTTCGTTGTCTTGGCGCTCCAACATGATTTCTACATTAGATTTATGTGAAAATCTTTTTTCAAATCATAAATCGAAGTAAAACACTATCTATCTAACTAACTAAACTATTTTAGTTGTTATTATCAGTAATTCAGCTATTTCAGCTGCTATTACTCAATAATGAACTATTCCAGCTGCTATTACTTGCTATTAAGCTATTCCAGCTTTATTAATGTTAATTATGCTAATGGATCTGTAATTGCTGGTTATGAAACTATTTCAGTTGTTTTAACTGTTTATTAAGCTATTCCAGTTAAAATGACTTATTATTGTACTATTCCAGCTGTATTACTGTTTATTAAGCGATTACAGCTGCTATTACCCGTTATTAAGCTATTCCAGCTGTAAATATTAGGTATGTCCAGTTTATATCACCTATTATGCGATTCCAGCTGTTATTGCTGTTGATTAATCTATTCTAGATGTTATTACTGTTTATTATGCTATTGCCACTGTCAATATTAGTTATTAAGCCTTTTCCAGCTGTTATTATCAATTATTAAGCTATTCCAGCTGTTATCGGTTATTAAGCTATTCCAGCTGTTATTATCAATTAAGCTATTCCAGCTGTTATTATCAATTATTAAGCTATTCCAGCTGTTATCGGTTATTAAGCTATTCCAGCTGTTATCGCTTATTAAGCTATTCCAGCTGTTATCGGTTATTAAGCTATTCCAGCTGTTATTATCAATTATTAAGCTATTCCAGCTGTTATCGGCTATTAAGCTATTTCAGCTGTTATCGGTTATTAAGCTATTCCAGCTGCTATAATTTGTTATTATGCTATTCCTGGTGTTATAACCGATTATTAAGCTATTTCACCATTTATTATCAATAATTAAGCTAATTCATCTGCTATTACTGTTTCCCAAGCAATTCCAGGTGTTATTATTGTTTATTAAGCTATTCCAGCTGTTATTACTATTCATTCAGCTATTCAATCTTTTTTTAACTGTTACTAAGCTATTCCAGCTGTTATTACTGGTGGTTATGCTTTTCAAACTGTTATCAGTTATTAAGCTATTCCAGCTGTTATTAATTTTTATTAAATTATTGAAGCTGCTATTACT
The DNA here is from genome assembly GCA_024362625.1 of Silurus asotus. Lineage (NCBI taxonomy): Eukaryota > Metazoa > Chordata > Actinopteri > Siluriformes > Siluridae > Silurus > Silurus asotus. The sequence goes on along the minus strand of MU583213.1, from coordinate 2,835,763 downwards.
TGTTATTAACTATTCCAGTTTTAAATACTATTTAGTAATCTATTTCATCTGCTATTACTGGATATTAAGCTTTTCCAGTTGTTATTAATGTTTATTATGCTATTCCAGCTGTTGTTACTGTTTATTAAGCTATTCCAGTTGCTATTACTGGTTATTAAGCTATTCCTGTTAATACTGTTTATTAAATTATAGTATATTACTGTATATATTAATCCCTTTGAGTTTACGTAACAATTCGACGTGGTATGAGGAGGTGAGTGAATGATGATTGATGTTTATATTTTGCACTGTGCTAAACCAGTTTACAAGCTAGGATCAGGACAAAACTAATAAAAGAGCCTTCAGACATCAAACACACCTTTTTTCTAATTTGGTTCATTTGGAAAAAGAGGAAAGTGTGTTATTAATGTATGTCACTCTTTATATTCACTACAGGTGACTGGTATTCACTCGCATGTTTCAAACAAAGAACAAGAATAAGGGGAAAAGGAAGAGAGGAAGCAGAACATGCTCTGCCGTAGCCTTAGGCCAAACTCGATCAGCATGCACAGACACACACACACACACACACACACACACACACACACACACACACACACACACACACACACACACACACTACACCCTAATTACAGCAGTGATTATTGCAAAACAATGAAACATGCTGGAGATAAACAAAAAGTAAATGCTAGCTCTCATCCTTTGGAACTCAATACTCAGAAATTATATTTGTGACAAAGTTTATCGAAAAGTACCTGTAATTATGGGGAAAACAAATTTAGTGAACTTTTAGATTGAAAAAGTCTTGGCATGGGTATAAAATTCTATACATATATATTGGACATTTTATGCAATTGATACAATATACACTGTATGAAAAACTCTGGGAGTAATGTCATCTAATAGAGTCTCAAAATGCAAAATGAAGTACTGTAAAAATAAAGTAAACCACCCTTTCCAACCCCCTCATTGACTTATTTCTGTAGTCCACATTTTGTAGTGTTGCAGCCTGAAACTTTAATTGAGATTATAAATCATGTTGACTGAAAAACTGGTCAAGGTTGAAAGAAGGAAGAATGGAGCCAAACATAGAGCTGAACTGAAGAATACCTGTTCTTTTTCTTCAAAACCAAGAACATGAAAATATTTTAACTCCATTCCCAAGCTGATTAAAAATATCGCACCAAGACCTGAAATCTCCAGCCAATTTGAGCACTTTCCCCTAAAATACAAATAAATAAATCAGCATCCAGATGTTTAAAACTGGTGGAAATATGACCCATACATATATAAAACCCTATTTTTTATTAATCTTTGTATATTTTGCACATTAAAATGTAGGCAAATGTAGGTTTTGTCCAAATAGTACAAAGGTTGGAATTGTTCTGCATTAGCCTCAGGTCAATCAGAACACCCTACACTGCACAACACACACACACACACACACACACACACACACACACACACACACACACACACACACACACACAGACAGCTTGGTTTTTATATATCATGAATCTGCAAAACATGTTGTACTATTAAACATATTACCCAATAATACACATTACAGTAGTAGAATCATGTAAGGACTAATATAAGAACTGTTTGGATATATGGATCAACAATCAATGATTATGTTACAATAACCAATATTTAACAAATGTTTTACTGTTACACACATTTTGTAGGCCAAATTGTAAAAATACCCACACACACACACACACACACACACACACACACACACACACACACACACACACACACACACACACACACACACACAGCTTGGTTTTTCTGCAAAACATGTTGTACTATTAAACATATTACCCAATAATACACATTATATAGGGTATTATAGGTGGAAGTACAGTAGTAGAATCATGTAAGGACTAATATAAAAACTGTTTGGATATATGGATCAACAATCAATGATTATGTTACAGTAACCAATATTTAACAAATGTTTTACTGTTACACACATTTTGTAGGCCAAATTGTAAAAATTCAAAAAGGTATATGAGGTAAAAGTTGAAATGTGTAAGTAAGGATGAATTTTTTCACACTTCCTTCAGCATCTAAACTCATAGCCTCGAGTGGTTCTGCATAATCGAATCGATTTATTATATTACTCTATAGACTTTAATTAGTGCTGTGTTTATTCTCCTTGCTTATAACCTTACAGTGATTGCTGTATAGCAGGAATATACAAAGCCGAAGTGAAGGCAAAGACTCGTACTGAAAAAGTATACGAATGCGGTCGCCATGACAAAGAGAGTCATGGAAACGTGCATCCAGTCGCGCAGCAGCGGGACGGTCATGTAATTACAACGTTGTATGATCTTTCAGAATAAAACTGTAAAAAAGCCAAACAGAAAAGAGAGCAACTTATAAACTTGTGGGTTCTGAATGGCTGCCGTTTGCCTCTGTGGACGCAATGCCATCTTTTGGCAAGATGCCGAACTGCAGTGTTTGGAGGAACAAAACCCCCAAGGACACACAATCTTCTTTTTTTTCCTGGTTCCATTTAATTGTTATAAATTCATTTGAATCATACTTTTTAGAATGTAGGGTGATTTTGAAAAATATTGTCCTTGCCAAAGTTGAAATAAATGTGTGTTGTTCATTACGGGTTCTTTTTATGAATTCATTTATGACTAATCAGTTGATTTGCTTTTTTAAGGCTGCATCTCAATCAGCTCTGTAGGTCAGTATTCAGGGCACTGATCAGGGTGTTTAGAGGCCAAAATTCCTTTCAAATAAGTGGAACCTTTACTCTCTAAAATACTGTTACAATGTAGAGTGCAAAAAATATTCATTAATGCTTACTGTGTTACCTCATTGAGAATGTTGTCACACTTTCTTAAGCTTCTCAGCTCAGTTTTTTTTGTAAAATGGTCAATAATTTAGAAAACCCACTAGCTAGCCCACTTTTCCTCCTAAGGTACCATGACAGAAACATGTGTAATTGTGCTAACAAATTACTATGCAAATGCATTTTCCATTGTCATAAATGACTCCTTATACGTTTAATTTAAAAACTACCTAAAATACTACGAGGAAGAAGCCTTGACAGGAACCAGGCTCAAAAGGGAACTCATCCTTATCTGAGTGGCACAAAATGTCTTTTTTATTATAGTTTCATCATTCATAAACTATTCACTGATGGACACTTGAGTGTAAAAACTGTTCATAAAAATCCATTTATATGGTTCTTGAGTTTACAACATCATACAGTAACCTCCACCGACATCCCATGCATCTTTCGGCTCTACATCTGCAGCAGTTGTGTGGTTTCCAATACATTACAATACAATCCATTTTTAAATACAACTCAACTTAGAATCAGGGCATCAAAATGAAGGCAGTTCCAGACAGAAGAAGGAGGCATGATCTATGTAGCATAAAATTAGGTACACGATATACTGGTTCACAACCAGAGAAGTTAAAAAATGTGTTTTCCTCATTCATCAGCTGCTCAAAATACTCCCTCCATCTTCTCAACACACTCTCCTCACTAGTCAACACATTTCCATCTCCATCCTTTACTGCTCTAACTTGCAGCACATCCTTTCAAGCTCAGTTCCTCTGCCTGGCCAATCG
>MU583213.1:2828685-2832146 GCA_024362625.1 Silurus asotus | reverse complement strand
TTCATCAGCTGCTCAAAATACTCCCTCCATCTTCTCAACACACTCTCCTCACTAGTCAACACATTTCCATCTCCATCCTTTATTGCTCTAACTTGCAGCACATCCTTCCAAGCTCAGTCTCTCTTCCTGGCCAATAGATACAAATCCTTTTTTCCTTCCTTAGTGTCCAACCTCTCATACAGCTCCTCATATGCCTTTTCCTTGGTTTTCGCCACATCCCTCTTTACCTACTGCTGCATCTTCTTGTACTCCTGCCCACTTTTCTCATCACTCTGTCGATCCCAAATCCTGTTTTGCCAACCTCTTTCTCCTTATGCTCTCCTGCCTCTCCTCTTTGTCTTCCTTTCTATTTCCAGATGTCACACCAGGTACTTATTCAGCTGTCTCCCTTATCACTTGTGCAATAGTTACCCAATCATCCAGCATTTTAGCAAAATCTGCCACCATCTGCCATTTCACATTCCTCCCCTTAAAACCATACCTACCATCACCTCCTCATCACCTCTGTTCCGTTCACCTACATGCCCATTAAAGTCTGCGCCAATCACCAATCTTTCATTCCTTTCTCCTCCATCTCACAACCCACTTGTGGAGCATAGGCACTGATGACATTTATCATCACCCCTTTAACTTCCAGCTTTACGCTCATCACCCTATCAGAAACTCTCTTCACCTCCACTACACTCTTACTGTACTCTTCCTTCAGAATCACCCCTACACCATTTCTCTTTCTATCTACACCATGAAAGAACAGTTTAAATCAACCTCCAATGTTCCTGGCCTTTCTCCGTTTTCACTTGGTCTCCTGAACACACAACATGTCTACATTTCTCCTCTTCATCATATCAGCTACCTCTCTTCCTTTACCAGTCATAGTACCAACATTTAAAGTACCAACCATAACCTCCACTCTCCTACACTGCTCCTTTCCCTGCTGTCTCTGTAGACGTCTTCCTCCTCTCCTTTTCCCTCTTCGGCCAACAGTAGCCCAATTTCTACTTATACCCTGTAACGATACCTGTGGCGGTCTTTGATAAGCCGGGCCTCGACCAATCCGGTATGAATTTCTTTTTTGTGATCCGCATATTTGATTTGGCATATGTTTTATGCTGGATGCTCCTCCTAACACAACCCTTCCCATTTATACGGGGAGCTCTGTCCTCAACTTCACTGAAAACCTTTGGGATAAATATGAATGCTGACTAAATCCCAGGCCTCCTCACTATACCTGATGTTAGGACTGAATGCACAAATCTACTAGTGAAACATCTTTCCAGAAGAGTGGAGATTATTTTATCAGCAAATGTAGAAAACGTAACTAATGTACGTATATACACACAAAACCACATTGAAGATGTTTACCCTAAACCTGCATTTTTATTCATGTCAGTGTATCTAGAGCTGAATATGTTATCAAATCGACAGAGAAAACACTTATGGTGGTGTTTCAGAAATGCTTTACTAGAATTACTAGAGTGTAATTCTGCAGCGATATTGATCTTTTTTGGAATTTTGCCGATAATAATTCAGACGATATTTTGCAGAATTCAGAAATGTTAATTAGGATACTGATTTATTGACACAATATATTGAAGGACAGAGTATTTATTATTAAAAACTGAATCATTCAAGGTCTAATGTATTTATAATATGGCTGCAACTAACGATTATATTTGATAATAGATTCATCGTAAGTTTTTTCCTTCGCTTAATCGGATTTTTATCATTATTTTAATGTAGATGCTTTGCGTATTATAAATATATAAAACCCTAATTCAGGGTATTTATGTATAAAAGTGCATGAAAAATTAAAAAGCCACACCTTTAATTTAGACATTTGAAAGCTTATAGTACTTTAAACCATAGTGCTCATAACTTCCAGGTACAGTTTACTTTGTTGCGTTTAATATAAAATGCTCCCATGCTTTGGGTGACTTGGGACGTAAACTTTTTCCTGCTGCCGGTTGCCCCTGTACTCTCAGCCATTTTCGCAAGCGGCTGTGTATCTTAGCATCGCGCTAACCCTTAACATGAAAAGCCCATCTAATCCTTTCTTGCTAAATAATTAGTATTTAAAGTTTATTGTATTTTATTATTTGTGTTTATTTCAGAACGGCGTCTTTCGACTAACATCTGACCTTTCAAAACCAAACAACCTCCATGCTTGTGATGACGATCCACGTCTGAGAATGAATTCTTGCATGGATTTTGAGGTCACTGGCGTTGGAGTATCTTCTTCTCTCAAAGTTTCTTTTCCTTTCAGCTCATTTTAACTTCTATCAAACACCACAATCTGTCGCGCTCACCAGGTGCGTAAACCACACAGAATTACACAGCACGCAGTGAATTTACATATTGTTTAAAACAACAATTACCATATTAATGCACACAATAAATAAAACTGAAAGTTGAGTTTAAAATTATATCCTACACTGATAGATGATTTCCCTCACATGCACTCTCAATTTTTTTTTTCAAGACTTAGGAACATTATGATTCCAAACACTCTAAAGATTGGGGAATTTGCTCCAGGACACTACCAGCACTAGCAGAAAAGAGATGGTGTATGTTTTTGCACATTTTATATGCCGTCTTATCAGCCGAGGGAAAAAAATTTGTTCCTAAACGTAAATGTTTTTTCCTTTCAGTGTGTTCTAGGTGAGGATATAAATGTGTGTGTGTGTGTGTGTGTGTGTGTGTGTGTGTGTGTGTGTGTGTGTGTGTGCAAATAATCAGAGCAATTAAATAGAGTATCACCTTACATGTTCCTTTTACTCTTCTGCTTTTGTCCTTCACATAACTCTCGAATCCATGCTGTCTTTTTATCGCTTTATTTTTAGACCTCCACAGCTTGAGAGGGTCAAGTGGTTTCGCCTTCATCACTACCACCACCCCGCTGTCTTATGTGACGATCCAAAAAACTTGGCCTCCTAACCTGCTGCAAGATCTGATATGAGTTCTCAAGAAATGAAGTGATCATTTGAATCATGTGGCATCATGTGATTCAAATTGCATTCTCTACTTCTTAAAAGTTCACAGACTCATGTTTATTTTTGGCACATAGAGCTTAGCTTCTGATTGACCAATCAGCAATCACGGGCTTCCAATCATTTTAAACATCATAAATGGTTTAAAAGCAGGATATTTCTACTACTAAAAAAGGAAGTCTATCTTAGAAACTACCACGATTCTATAATTGCTACTTCATGTTTTGGCCACAAGAGGTCCTCATTATTTCCCCATGTCGCACCTATTGTTAGTCATATTACTTTCACCTGTGTCTCATTCCTTTGTCCATATTTGAATCCTAATTCATTGCTTGTTTAGTTGTGCTTTAATTGTGTACAAGGCCTGTACCTTGTGATGAGCTATGCCGTTGTTCTTTAATTTGAAACCTATTGTGATTTGTTCCTTTTTAATTGTGGATTTATATTTATTGAGTGAACTTCGTCTACAGTCTT
>MU583213.1:2746185-2826185 GCA_024362625.1 Silurus asotus | reverse complement strand
TCTCATCGTTTTGTAGTGCATCAAAACTGCAGTGCATCATGTAGCAAAGAAACCACCTAGGAAGCTAAACATTGTAGTGTGTGTGTGTGTGTGTGTGTGTGTGTGTGTGTGTGTGTGTGTGTGTGTGTGTGTGTGTGCATATGTAGAAGTTTTATTTTTTATCAAGTAAACATCATTAGAGCATGTAGTCTCTCACTCTGGCTAGTTGTTATAAATCATTTAGAGACACTATCTTCCAATCTCTCTTTTTTCCATCTAACTACCTGTTTGTATGTCTTTCTGTCTATCTCTGTCTCTCGTTCATTGCAGATCCGTTCCTGCTAGAAAATGGGCTTAAAATGTATAACGTAATTTGAAATTTAGGAACATTCCTGATAGAGCAAATATACACCCACACACAATAACTTCTAATTCTCTGTCTATAAACACTCTCTTTTACTCAACACACTGCTCTAAAATTCATTATACTTCTTTTAAAATGGAACTTGTACGTTCTGAAGCTCATGGCCAGAAAAGTGTACAAAAGCATGAAAAAGAAAAGTATGATTACAAGATTAGAAGTGTTTCATTGATATTACATTTACAGATATGGATGTAAAGTAACACAGCTAAAGTATAACCAAGTTTCCCTTCCTGCCCAGTTTACTGCAAATATCTGAAAATCTATTTTAAAGATTTATGAGGGTTTTTTGTTATTAACCAGGAGACACTGCATGTTATATAATAAATACATAGAAAGCACCTGTGGGTGCTGGTTAACAGGTTAAAATTACTGGGGGAAAAAGAAATCTAGCAGAAAGCAAAAAAAATTTTTTTATAGTTTTATATGAGTGCTAATAAACATATGTATGTAGTAAAAAATATTTATAAAAGTATATATTAAAAAGAGGGCATACCCAAATAAAAGGAAAATTTTAATTATTTGGAATGTATTTTAAAATGTACAAGCTGGCAAGTATTTGAATAAGTATTTCAGAAATTACAGTTAAAAATTACATTCATTTTTCATTTGTTGTATTGAGAAATGCATACTTTTGCAGTGCTTCTTTTGAACTTGCCATGGGTAAGATTTACCTTTAAACTACTATTAGTATTCAAACACTAAATATAAAAAATTAAAGTATTTAAACTTTGTTTCCCTGGAAATAATGCTGTAATCATTTGGATTAATTTCCATTGTTGAGAAAATTATATTTTTTTTGCATATATAATTGTGAAAATGATTGTGAAAAAAAGCTGAAATAAGATGGTTTGATAGAGAAATGAGACTTAACATTGATTATGAATATGCTCTAATAGGAAATGGGGAAATTTTCTGAACTATTGCTTAAGTTCTAAAAATATATTTCAGCATTGTGTTTCGGAATCAATACTCCATTGATAATTCATTAGCGTTATGGAATGGTATGTATCAATCACAAGCCTGGTGCTGTAATCGAATCCCGTGGCACATGAGGTAGCGCACACTGAATCAGCAGTGAATGAACAGCACCAACTTCCTCTTCCTCTTCAGAACCTCGAGTTCATTAATTGCCTGAGATGCGATAAGTCATGGGGTTGCAGACAAAAGTGGAATATTCGTCACATTTTGTTGAGACAAAATAAGAACCTGTCTCATGCTTGTGCTGTTTTTAAACAACAACAACAAAAAGACATGACCCTTTGGAACTCCTACATGACCTCTTGACAATCCATGATGATAAACTGGTGAAATACTGGAGGAGGCGGTTCCATTCCTCAAATATCAGACAAATATCAAGTGCTGGATTGTGGGTTCACAAAGATTTTAGTGTTGCTTTTGGAAGATAGAAATACCCACATACACACACACACACACACACACACACTCACACACACACAGCCAAGAATTTACTGTAGATCACGTTAGATAACAGAGTCGAAAGCAATCCATATCTCTTTACTTTCTTAGTGCTTCCCCTAGCTAATTTCCTTTCCTCTTTCTCCGGCTCTTACTTTTACAAAAAGTTACACCAACCATATCATTGCCTTTCTTTTCTGACAGCCTGCATTCTTGTTCTTTCTTCGTACTCACATAGCATGTAGCCGTAAATTCCTGCACCGTAGTCCAAACAATTTCAGAAAGCTTTAACAACTGAGAATCACTTCACTGTAATTCACTTCAGGTCTCCTCTAGTAACAGCAATGTTTACAACCTGCAAAAATATATAATACATATATATATATGTATATATGTATACCGTAATTTTGGGACTATAAAGCGCACCCATATATAAGCCGCACCAACTGAATTTTACAAATATTTTTATTTTTAACATAAATAAGCCGCACCTGTCTATAAGCTACACTGTCTACACTAATGTACTTTACACAGGCCTAAACGAAAGACACGTTACACACAGTGTAACGGGTGAAATATGTTGCGCTTCATTTAGGAGCATAGAGGTATTTTGGGAATAGCATGCCCCCGCATTTTTCTTGTATTACTGCGTGTGTGTAAGACTGAGGAATATGTACTTAATATTTTCTGATGCTCATTTCTAAGTTTCTTTGACTAACCCATAACGAAGTTGCCAAGAAAAATAAAAAAGCACGCGTTTTTTAAACCTGTCTGTACTTATATGATTTCTGTTGTAACTGGAGTTAGCGAGCTCTCCCTTCACCCAGACTCAACACGCTACAACGGATTGTATATAAACAGTGGCCTAACAAGAAAGTCATTGTTCACTGTCTTCCTCCTTCCTTTCACAACTATTTCTCTCGGGAGTTTATCTTTCGGCATCGTCGTGCGTTTAAAAAAAATGTTTTTTCTCCCGATGACGTGCAGCTCAGAACACAGGTGAGGTGCGTTTTTTCGTTTCTGTTCGAAAATTTCATTGGTTATGGGGTTCAGTTTTTTTGGCATTAAGTTTGTGAAACCGGGAAAAACCCAGGAAAAATGTATAAATTAGCCGCTTCATTGGTCAAGCCGCGGGGTTCAAAACGTGGGAAAAAGTAGCGGCTTATAGTCCGAAAAATACGGTAAATATATATATTAAGGCTGTCAATAAATTGAAGTATTTAATCATGATTAATCACATGATAGTCATGAGTTACCTCACGATTAATCACAACTTTATCACACATTTTTATCTGTTCTAAGTGTACATTCAAGTTTTTAATAGTCTAATTAACATGGACAAATATGGATGCTCTATGTGACTGTATGTTTATTATTAGTGGAACCAAACTTAACAAAGAGCATGAAGAAAAAATATTCTTGTAAATGTTCTTGCAAACTAAACTTATACTATGTTTCCACACGGACGGTTTTATTTGCCCGATGTGTGCATCATGGTGTATTTTGGTGCTTGATTTGAGACGTAGCGCATCAGTAAAACAAATATTAATTGATTAAAAATAATTTTTCACGACGTTGTAAATAAATGTGTGTTGCGTTAAGGGGTTTGAATTCCGGCTCTTTTATATTTATTTATAATTGTTTAATAAAAATGGTCAAACAGAAATGCACACTTCATTAACCGCACGCTAATAAAATGAGTGCTGTTAAAATCAATTTGCGTGAAGCGTTATTCATTTCATATAGTGTAGCTAAGCAACTCGCAGAGCTGTGTCTAAAAACCTGGAAACAATAATAACAAAAGTAATACACAAACGAGTCGCTAAATATTTTATTACAGCACTGTGTCCCCTTGTGGTTTATTCCTTATTCCTGTAAATATGCGTGTGTGTGTGTGTGTGTGTGTGTGTGTGTGTGTGTGTGTGTGTGTGTGTGTCGGTGTGTATTCGCTAGTTCATTTGCATATCTCTAAAGCACAATTCTGTTTCATGTCTTTTGTTTTCATCAGAGAGGCAGAATTGCTAAACTTAAGCATATGTGTGTGTTTGTGTGCATCTCACGAATCACATAAAACAAAAAAGTTCTTGTTAGATGTCTGACAATCAATACAAGCCACCATTTATGGATCAGATCTTAAAGAAAATCTTGAGTAGACTGATGTAGTGCTCTGACCTCAACCCTACTAAACACCTTCGGGGTAAATTTAATTGCTGACTGCACCCCAAGCCTCCTCACGTCACCTACATCAGTACCTGACTTACTAACACCCTTGTGTTTAAACAAGCACACATTTCCACAAGCACACTCCAAAATCCAGTGGAACATCTTTTCAGAATTGTGAAGGATATGATAACAGCAAATGTAGGATGGCATGTTCAAAAAAGCCGATAAACATCTTGTGGTCAGTTTTTCACAAGCCTTCGTCTAATGCATATGTGCATTTTTCTACATTCCCTGATTAAAGGGTGCCTGATTTACCATCAGTAACTAAAATCAGTGTTATAAATTTAAGTTTACTCTACAGCTGCATCTGAAGGATTTGAAGCCGTATTCATAGAATTTGCTGAATATTTCGATGTAATAATTAAAGAATGTAGGTATTTCCACTATCTCAACTTGCTTCCCATGAGTTTCTACACTAGTTTTCCCTTGGCTGGTAGTGCGAGCTCTGGTCCAAACCGCTTATGACATTTCACAGATGTTCAATTGGCTTGATATCTGCACAGGCCGGTGCATTAAATCGAATTGATAGTCATGTTTGCGGAACCATCTTGGACACAGTCGGCCCTTATTGGATTGTACGTTTGCCTTGCTGCAATATCCGGCATCCGTCCATTAACAGACGGATATGCAGCTGCTGAAGAGATTTCTTCAAATAACAATCTTTCTAATAAAGTATGGAAAAATCATAAGACCTTTTTTTCATTCTCTCACTGGAACCACAGTTTGCTGTTCAACAGTCACATTTCGGTAACATACAATCATTCTTAGGTACCTGTTATAAATGAATTTAAATATTTCAATTTGTTCAGTTCCCCAAGTTGTTTAAACGTCATATATATATATATATATATATATATATATTTGAAATGTTACTCCAAACTTTCAAACCAATCGCGGCTTCTCGCGAACTATTAGATTTTTCACGAGTTACTTTCAGCCCGTTCCAAATGAAAAACCGTGAACTGTCGAGGTTGCGAGTGTAAAGGTCGCAAGTATCGAGGTTCCAATATATATGTATTGTACTTTCTTGTATGAAAGTTTGCATGTAATGTTATTGGGTTTTTTTTGTAATTTACTTATGTTTGTACTCTGTAAACTACTACTATACTATTGCAAAAAAGTCGGATAATAATTAGCAAACTATAAAAATAAATCAGTAATAACATTAATATTGTTACTACAGAAAAGTCATTTACTACTCAGCAGGTCATTTAAAGTTGATGGGTCAGCATTTATTAGCATGTATGTATATATATATATATATATATAAATATATATATATATATATATAAACACACACACACACACACACACACACAGGATAAACATTAACTGGATGAACTTTAACAGCTGCACGAGACCTTTTACAGTAGGCGTCTGGCTGTCAAGTGTAACGCTCAAATGACTTGACAGCACAGATGGGAAAGCACACTGATGCCCCGTCACATTAAGCCTGCATGCTTTTTAAAAAAAACACACAGCTGTGCCCCATGTTTTTCTCCACCTCCATCACTACTAACTGCTTTTTCCCTAAAAGAAAAAAACAGGAACAAAATGCAATGCAACGAGTTCCACCATGAAAACACTGTCCATGACTGACTCACAGGCTCGTGTTGGGAGCTGGAGGTTTGAACTATGCATGAATCTTAGGCTCTGTTTCCTGTTTTCAAGAGCTATGAAGTCATTGAGTGTGTGTATGCCTCTGTGTGTGTGTCATTAAGTCTCCACACGTGCATTGTGCATACTGGTGGGAATGGCACACACATTATGACTCATTATAACAGTGGGGAAATTGCTTTGTGTCACAATCACAACTGAAAATTATTTAAATAAGTCTTTACTACAGGACGTGCGTCGCACATTGTCGGAAGCCAACGGCTCTCTCTCTCTCTCTCTCTCTCTCTCACTCTCTCAATCTTTTTTTTATACCAAATTAAGATTCAGGCGACTTCGTGCCCTACTTGGAACACAAGATCCATTTTTCAAGGTGTTTTTCAAGTCCAAGAGGCTGAAGTGTGAAGCTATGTCCTTGTGAACAAACTATAAATACAACGACCTATTTGTGTTTATTTACATACCATAAATATTATCCTAATATCCTAATTTTAATGCAATTACAGGTGAATTATTTGTAATCGTTTGTGATACCGAGATTTTAAGTGAATCCCTTTTATATTTTATCCGCAAATGTGACATTGTAATGATAATAAAATAAAAATCTTAAAATCACAAAAGATCTTGGATATAGATCACTATCCAGAACCAGTTGCAGTTGGAAAGAGAAGAAATAACAAACTATATTATATTATATTATGTACCATATGCTTCATGTGTGCATTTTTAAATATCCCACTCCACATTTAATCTCCATTATCTGTTATAATATATTCCACTCTTCTGGTGAGATGTTCAACTAGATTTTGGAATATGCTTGTGGAGATTTGTGCTCATTTAGCCACAAGGCCATTAGTAAAGAGAATCAATAATGTAGGGTCAGAAGGCCTGGGTGTTCGATTAGAGTGAGGTCAAGGCTCTACAATCGCATTTGTAAGACTCCCTTATTCAGAGCAAATTGCAACTGAGCAGTTGAGGGTTGAGGGCTTTGCTCAAGGGCCCAGCAGTGCCAGCTTGGTGGTGATTGTGACCTTCTGATCCAGAGTCCAATGCCTTAACCACTGAGCTACCACCCCCCCCAGCAGAGCACGCAAGACCAGCTTATGGAGCTGGGTTTGTGCACAGGGGCATCGTCATGCTGGAACAGGTTTGGGTCTCCCAGTTCAAGTGAAGGGATTATTTAATGCAACCTCATCCGAAGGCTTCCTATACAATTGTGTGCATTCAACTTTGTGATAGCAGTTTGGGAAAGAACCTCAAAGGGCTGGAAACTACAGGTAGGTGTCCCAGTATATTTACAGTTTTTATCATTTAAGTGATCAATCTGAAGCATTAAATGTAATTATAATTTTAAAATGATAAATAAAAACACAACAAATATATAGATATTTTCATTTGAAAATTGGTTCTATTTTAAGAGAAATCAACACCATGTAGTTTTTGGAAAAGAATCATCTTTTGGAGTTGGAAAAGCTACATATCCTGGCCATGGCTACTGTTTTATAGAATCATTCCCTGTCAAACAGGAGGAAAGTAAATCCAAGTATTACTTCTTAAGTCTCAATTATTGCAGTTTGCCCCTTTTTTTGCCCTCTCATGAACCACAAGGCTACAAACAGAGCACAGCATGTGATTAATGACTACAGTAGGGATGCTGGTGATTCAGATCTCTTAACGGTTAGACCTCCACAATGCGCCTGTGTGAGTCTCTGGTGATTAATGGACGCTTTTTTATCAGCGCAACGAGAGGACAAAATGACCAACAGATCCGTCATAATGAGCAGAGAACAATCCACATCCTGTGATAATAATACACATGCGTATGCACACACATGCAGCTATAAACAGCTACACAGCAGGGAAGTATATTTACATTAATATTTCATTTTGATTTGCTGGAGTGGTTTGGAATCTAGTTAAAAGTTTAATTATTCTTCAAGTTTTCTTAATCTTACTATATACAGCAAATGATTGTCTTTAGCTCCATGCAAGCTGAAGATACATGTTTTAAGGCTATTTGTGAGTATATCAGCAGGATTTGTAACCCTCAGGTGCTCAGCTGTATGTTTCGAGTGCAGACCTATTTGTGACAAAGAAAGACAAATATATTTATAAGTGTGTAGTTAAAGATGGTTTAGTTTTTCAATCTTGCAGTTCAATTTTTTTTCAATCTGCTCCCCCTTTTACCTCAGATTTCTGTTCTCGGCTTATGTTGTAGCCCATTTGCCTCACACTGTGATATAGTGTGCAACTGAAAATGCTTTTCTGCACATCATGAATTTAAAAAGTGGTTATTTAAGTTACCATAATAATATAAACCTCCCATGGGGAGGTGGTAGCTTTGTTTGCTAATGACAGCAAAGTTGGAGGCCTTGAGGCATAACTTCACTGATATACTAACAGACAGACAGCAGACAGACAGATAGATAGGGCTATAAATAACCACTCTACAACCATTGTAAGAGTAGAACTTTAAACACTGAGCTAGCAGGTACAGTAAAACCCTATTGTACGAGCAACTAATAGTACCAGCAAACGAAAATACAAGCGAACCTGCTCGCAAAATTTTACCCGATTTTGTGAGCGAACCCACGCTGCCGGTTTCCGGCTCTCGGCCTAGGGTAGCATCAGTCGCTTAGTCGCTTAGTCTCGTGTCACTCGGTCACTCTTGTCGTTCAGTGCAGCAAAAACTTAACTTTTTTTTAGTGTTATGTTTTTATTTCACTAGAAATCTTGAAAAATGACTCCCAAGAAAATCAGTGATGGTGCTGGGAAAACGAAAGTAAATAGAATTACCTTTGAAACCAAGATGGTTACAAGCATGTTGTGCGTCTCACACTCGCAATCAACCACTACCACATGGGTAAGTGTTCAATTGTTTTTACATTACGGTAATTTGCGGTGTATTTGTTTGTTAAAAAAGGCTACAAATACTTTTAAGTGCAGAAATTGAATGAGGTCTTGGAACGGATTAAATCACTTTTACATTCATTGTTATGGGGAATATTAGTTCAAACCCACGAGCAAATGGACCTACGAGAATATATATAAGATATAAGACTATATAAGATATAAAAGTATGAGATACTTATGAGAACAAATCGGCTTGGCACATTTACCATGTAAACACTGAGTGATGTACTTCAGTCATGTTTTCAAATCCTAGCACCACCAAGCTGCCACTGCTGGACCCTTGAGCAAAGTCCTTAAACCTCAATTGTATTGTTTAACTGCTCAGTTGTATGAATAAAAGAAATGTTATTTTGGATCTTTCAAATGTCTCAAATAGCTCTCATGCTGCAAGGATTTTCTTGTTTGATTTTCTTATTTGAAAATTTAATTTTCAATTACATTCTATTTGTAGACCACTTTTAATAGTAAAAATCTCTGAGATGCTTTGAGAAAAGAATCCTTGAGAGGAACCAAAATCAGAATGTAACCAATCTTCTTTTGGGTGGCACCTATATGTCCATTCATTATAGTTCCACCATCATTGAGTTGTGCTGTTCAGTGAACTGTTGACAAATGGGCACTTAAATACAGAAAATTTCACGCCAACTGTAGTCCTAAGCCGTTGTAGCAGACTGATTGTATTAGTTTCAGTCCAATTCAATGTGTCAGCATGTCTGAATCTTCTACAGTGAGCCTTTATGTACATTCTAGCTATACATGTAACACTGGTTCTTTGTTTTTTACTTTTTCTGAGATGGTCTTAACTACTCCACTGCATAAACATAAATTATGGAACTAAGAACTAAGAATATCCATTGCATACTTTGGGAATAAGGTACTCTGGAGATTCTGAAAAAAAGTCCCTAAACCATATGTGTACAAAACCAGAGCAACTCCAAAGACCTGACTACAGAAAACATGCACTTGGTAGGAAAGGTTTTCCCTGCAGGTAAGGGAAAAATCGGGTGTTGGAGGAAAAAACAGTGAAGGCATTTAACATTCCACAGTCGCAGTCTGTTTCAAGGTAATACAAAAGAATTTACAGCAGGAACGGCACAGACACACAGAACTCTACATGAGGCAGTCTGAATCTCTTTCTCTGATGTACGATGAAGATTGCACTGTGACACTACATCTGAAATAAACCCAACATCTTTTAGCATTTCTAGTTCTAGTTGCTATAGTAACAATGAAGCATGGAGACACAAGGAGAAATAACTAGTCTCTGTATATTTTACTTTCAACAAAGGTTCAGTTCTTTGGGGTAAAGCATGTTAAGTATTTTAACTCCTTATCATAATTTTTTTTTTCCTGAAATAGTAAAAAAATCTTGTAAATTTGAAGGTTATTACTCTGATTGAATAAAAAAAACTAATAAAACATTCCACTTAAGTGTAAAGTCAAACGTGATTCTCAAAGTGATTCTTTTACTATTTCCTAATATGTATATTAAAATATATATGTTTTCAATCATTTATACAACGGCTGCATTTACACGGTGTGGAACATCTAGAGAACAACATACATTATCATACAGCTGTTCAAATCAGTTTCAACTTTGCTTTATAGTAAATAAATTCAAAAAACCTATTTTCTAACTTTTCTTCGAAGCAAACAAAGGCACAGCACGATCATTACAACTTGCTGACACTGGCAAATCTTGAGAAAAACGGTGAATAATTATCTCCTCACAGAACACATCATCTCTGTTTATGTGGCGCATCCATTATACTCTAAGTTGTTATTATAGAAACAGGAACGGATTGGAGCGAGCATACTGAAGTATATCTGTGATATGAATTGCTGGGAAAGTTCAATTATAGAACAATAAACATCATCCGACCAATGAGAATCGAGTATTTAATAATGCTGTGGTATAAAATATTTATACCACAGCATCTAAATATAGCATGTGTGTGGGTGAGCCCCGGCGTGAGTGCTGGAAAGGTGAAAACTAAAGTAAATAAAGAAAGCTCTGGTTGGTGAACTATTGCCTGTCTCTTTTTCTACCAGCGCAGAACCAGTGAGATATGTTACAGTGGTGCCGAAACCCGGGCGCTAAAGAGAGAAAGCGTGTCAATCCGAGTGAGACAGACGAACGCGAGGGTAAGGCGGCCTGATCCGCACGTGGTCGCCAGCGGACGCCATGTGGAAAGGCGTACCGAACCGCAGGACTGTGGGTGAGCCCCAGTGTGAGTACTGTACAGAAAAGCGCTTAGGTAAAAATTCAAGTGAAGTAAGAAAGCTCTGATGCTACTTTATTATAAAGAAACCATATGAAGGGGTTATTTCTTGAAAGTCTTTCACTTGTTTACATTCCTGCAGGTTATTTCCAGATTTTTAAACGATTTTTTCTGTAAATTTCAACTTGAACTGCTTTGAACATCTTTTAATGCTAATTTTGAACTTTACAATTATAGACACTGCAACTATTCATTTTTAGCATGTTATAGTTAAAAAGCAATCATGAACCAAATTTATGAATATTTAAAATATAAGAATATCAAAGCTATCTGTCCTGTTGTCAGTTCACTTTGCTTTGTTTTTAGACTAGCATCAAATCAGTAAAAAAAATTGTCTTGAAATAAATTTCTGGACTTAAATACTTGATTAAGATCAAGACTCTTGAAAATACTATAGTATACTGTGAAACATCCAATGCACTATATATTATATTAAAAACAAAGAAGAAATAAAGGGAAATCAATTGTTTGTGTTTTTCAAAAAAATCTCATAACAAGCTAACACACAGACACTAGACACAAAGACCCCCCCCCCACACACA
This sequence comes from Silurus asotus, assembly GCA_024362625.1. Lineage (NCBI taxonomy): Eukaryota > Metazoa > Chordata > Actinopteri > Siluriformes > Siluridae > Silurus > Silurus asotus. The sequence goes on along the minus strand of MU583213.1, from coordinate 2,814,792 downwards.
CACACACACACACACACACACACACAAACAAAAACTGCTATCCTGATGTAACCTCAATGTCAAGATCAAGCCTCACCTCCTTTAGCTGCTCTACTCAGTCCTCGTTCCCAACAAACCTCGACTCTTGAGATTTGGTGATTCTAGAGTTCGATGCTTGACCCCCGCACTTTCCTGGTGTTCCCTTGCATCCCCAAACCCACTTCCTTCCTGCCAGCTGCTGGCTCGCTCTCTCGCCATCCCCACCCAATGCTATTAATAGAGCAACAATGAACTTCGAGGGCCGAGTGTGAGATCTCTCAACTCCAACCGCCACAGAATGCTAAGATTATCACGGGACAATGCTGGAGGTTGGAGGAGGAAGAGGACAGAGAATGATGCAGCACTGTGACAGGGATTTGGGGCAGCACAGAAGCAGGACGAACCTATTTTAAACTTAGACTATGTGTATACTTTATATGTGTGTGTGTGTGTGTGTGTGTGTGTGTGTGTGTGTGTGACTGTGTGTGTGTGTGTACATATACTACAGTTAAACTGTATATAACTGTAATCTATCTATCTATCTATCTATCTATCTATCTATCTATCTATCTATCTATCTATCTATCTATCATTTGTACAGTACACAATTTCCATTACACTGATCTGTTCAGCAACACAGTGTTAAAAAATCATTTAAATGTGCTGCACAATTACACAACCTTATACACTCGCTCACTGTTTATGTGCCAGGCATGCGTGTGTGTGTGTGTGTGTGTGTGTGTGTGTGTGTGTGTGTGTGAGTTGTGTGTGTGTGTGTGTGTACATATACTACAGTTAAACTGTATAAATTCGTTACACTTAAATCCTTTACATCAGCATCTATCTATCTATCTATCTATCTATCTATCTATCTATCTATCTATCTATCTGTCTGTCTATCTATCTATCTGTCTGTCTATCTATCGTTTGTACAGTACACAATTTCCATTACACTGATCTGTTCAGTATCACAGTGTTAAAAAATCATTTAAATGTGCTGCACAATTACACAACCTTTTACACTCGCTCACTGTTTATGTGCCAGGCATGCGTGTGTGTGTGTGTGTGTGTGTGTGTGTGTGTGTGTGTGTGTGTGTGTTTACAGATTCTGGCACCTGAAGTTTCTCTGTTCTGCAAACAAGTCTTCACACAACATCTAATTAAAAAAATCACCTTAAACACTCACCAAACTGAGTGCACACACACACACACACACACACACACACACACACCTAGTAAAAGAGGAAAAGGGGAGAAACTGTCTCTTACCTTCTACTTGTACCAGCTCCCTCAGAAGTTTCCAAAAAGATTAACAGAGGAACAAAATTCCCAAATCAGCACATGTTCAGCCTCAGCCAAAAGCAACACACAGTATGGCAAAGTTCTTTCTTTCTTTCTCTCCCTTTCTATCTCTATCTCTCTCTCTCTCTGTCTGTTGTGTGTGTCCTTCACACTCACACACTTTCCATGTCTGGATCACAAGCATAAAAAGCAAGTCCCGGTGCGGAACAGTGTGTGTGTGTGTGTATGTGTGTGTGTGTGTGTGTGTGAAAAGTGAGAGAGAGAGAGAGAGGAAGAAGTAGAAGAGAGAACAGGCTGCAAGCAGAGTTCAGATCCTCCCATTTTCCAGATCTAAGCCATGCAAATGAGCACTGAGGGAGAAAAGGTTTGTTTGTGTGTGTGTGTGTGAGAGAGAGAGAGATGCGGAACAGTGTGTGTGTGTGTGTATGTGTGTGTGTGTGTGTGTGTGAAAAGTGAGAGAGAGAGAGAGAGGAAGAAGTAGAAGAGAGAACAGGCTGCAAGCAGAGTTCAGATCCTCCCATTTTCCAGATCTAAGCCATGCAAATGAGCACTGAGGGAGAAAAGGTTTGTTTGTGTGTGTGTGTGTGAGAGAGAGAGAGAGAGAGAGAGAGAGAGAAAGTGTGAGGGAGAGAGAGGGAGGATTTGTGTGTGCGCGTGTGTGTGTGTGTGTGTGTGTGAGAGAGAGAGTGTGATAGTGTGAAAGCACATTGTGGAGCTGAAACTTTACTTAATTTCCAACTAATTTAACACTTTTTTTTTACTAAGATTTAAGAACCTGTGAATGAAAAAGTGAAAATACTTTCTCAGAAAAGCGTGTGTGTGTGTGTGTGTGTGTGTGTGTGTGTGTGTGTGTGTGTGTGTGTACTTTTTAAGATATCTTCTGAGTATGAGTGTGAGTAGCCTTTTGTCTCCAGACACACACACACACACACACACACACACACACACACACACACACTTCTGCACATTATAGGGAATGCCGTCGTTCTTCGACACCCAGAGGGCAGAGGGAGAGGAGGCGGAACCACGAACCACGAGAGTGAAATTCCAGACACAGGCCCAGCCAATCAGATTGCAGGCTGGGCCTGAGCAGGGAAAGACACCGGGCTCAAATTCTGCAGCCATACAGGCCAAGAAAACCCAGAAACACACACAGCTCAGCAGGAACACAAAAACGTGCTACTAACTACAGTGAACTATACACACACTCAGACCCACATTTTATTTTTAATAAAAAATAAACCATAAATAAATCCTTATGAGGGACAGCAAAATGTCACAAAACTGCCACATATCATAAAATATGCACACACACACACTCACACACACACACACACACATGGACATAATTCAGCGTGATAGTCTCATGTTTCAGCATGGAATACAAGGCATTTCTCCATATAACTGACACAAAGATCTATGCATTCCTCCTGTGATTTAAAAAGCATATATCCACAGGTACATCCTGTATGTCTCAGGTTTCAAAGGACACACACACACACACACACACACAAAAAGACCAAGACACGACACTTTATCCGGTTGTAGGTGACCACCACGCCCTTCTCTACATTCCTCCTTCCTGTGACTCTTCACTTTCCTTTGTGGTTTGGTTTCTAAGTCATAAGTCAGATCCAGATAGGATACATTATAGTGGTTTGTGTGCTGTGAGAAGTGCGCGCGTGTGTATGTGTGTGTGTGTGTGTGTGTGTGTGTGTGTGTGTGTTTGTGTGTGTGAGAGAGAGAGAGAGAGAGAGGAGAGAGACAGGGAGAGGGTATCTCATGTCTGTCTGTCTTTCCTTCGAGACATCTTAGTGCAGATGTAATGCTATTCCAACAGACAAAAGTTCAAAGGTTACAATGCTTTGACCTTTTAGAATAGCACACGGCTCATGTAGATCTCAGAGCAAGATGTGTGTGTGTGTGTGTGTGTGTGTGTGTGTGTGTGTGTGTGTGTGTGTGTGTGTATAATTGCATATATATTTTATAATTGCAATTTGTTCAACCTCCTTGTTTATCATGTGTGAACCTAGTAAAATGTACTTACATACTTATATACACTAGATTCGAACACATATTGTAAGTGTGTACAAGAAGATGCTAAACATGCATAAGACAGATCTAGCTCATGTTTATTTTAGTGTTTATCAAAAACAAAAAGAGTGTGATACGATATACAGACAAAATTATTGAGACACCTGATTTTTCCAACCATGTGTGGCCCTTGACTAAACTGTTATAATAAAGTTAGAGGCACACAATTGTATTGGATGTCTCCTTGAGCTAAACTAGAAGACTCAAACCTGTTCCAGAGTAGTAGATCTTGAGTAGCCTGCTATAGAGCTCTGACCTCAACCCTATTTAACAAGTTTGGGAAGAATTGGAATGCTTGCTGCACCTCTGGCCTCCTCACCTCACCTACTTCAGTACCTGAAATTACCACCACCTTTGTGGCTGAATGAGCACAGATTTCCAAAAGCACACTCCAAAATCTGGTGGAACATCAAGTGAAAATAAGTGGAGCCTATTTTTTTATTACAGCACATAGAGCATTTAAAAAGAACAAAAAGTACATATGAATCTTATGGTCAGGTGTCTACAAACTTTAGCTATATAGCGTAATTCAACCGTATCTAATGAGAACTTAACACCAAAATGAACAAGGTTAAACCCTTTTTCTTTCCACAAATCAAATTTAAAACTGTTAGAGAAATTCTCATAAAATGAATTCACAGCATCTCTGAAAACATTTGATTGAAATATTGCAAAGTATTATATTAAATCAAATCCTAATTATCTATTAAAAAAAAAATTAAAAACTGACAAAAAAAAAGCTGAATACTGCATCTGATGATAATTTGAGATCCTGGAGCTATCTGAACATTTGCAAAAATGAGTAAACATTTACTACTAAGAATTTACCACTGATGCAAAGTAAGGTTTGGAAGTATGCCTAAAATCGAATATAGAAATACATTTTTAAAAGACCATCATATCTCCAATTTCTTGTACTCAATATTGACTGTTTAGTTCTAATATTGACTTCCTCTCACAAAAGTGAGTACATGCCTCACATTTCAGCAACCATTTTATTATATGTTCTCAAGGGACAATACAATAGAAATAAAAATTAAATGTAGAGTATTCAGATATACTGTCCTCTGAAAATAACTCAACATACAGCCATTATTGTCTAAGTAACATTATTGTCTAAGGCAACAAAAGTGAGTACACCCTAAGTGAACATGTCAAAACTGTGTCCAAAGTGTCAATAGTTTGTTTGAGCACCACTGATTTCTAGCACTGCCTTAATCCTCCTGGGCATAGAATTCACCAGAGCTGCACAGGTTGTTGCTGGTATCCTCTTTCACTCCTCCATAATGACATCACAGAGCTGCTGGATGTTGGACACATGGCGCTTCTTCACCTTCTGCTGGAGAATGCCCCACCGGTGCTCAATAGGGTTCAGGTCTGGAGACATACTTTGCAACTAAATTACTTTACCTTCAGCTTCCTCAGCAAGGCAGTTGTAATGTTACCAGTTGGAGGTGTGTTTGGGGTCGTTATTATGTTGGAAAACGCATTCGGCCCAGTTTCTAAAGGGAGGGCATTATTTTCTGCTTCAGAATGTTACATTACATGTTGGATGCAGAGAGCAACAATTCTAATCCTCAAATCCTCAGAGAGTTCTTTGCCATGACTTGCCATGTTGAGCATTTTAACTGCTCTAATACAAGATACACAAATTTGTATATTTTTGTCAAGCAGAGACAAACATGAACATGATGGCTTTGCATGGTTACATGACATGCAGCTGTTATCAGTTAGGGTGTACTCACTTTTGTTGTTATTTAGACAATAAAGGCTGTATGTTGAGTTTTTTTCAGAGGACAGAAAATATGAACTGATATACAAGCTGCAGATTGACTTCTCTAAAATATCTCAGTTTAATTTCTATAGTATTGTCCCTTAAGAAGATATACTACAATGGTTGCTGAAATGTCTTGGGTGTACTCACTTTTGTGAGATAATGTATATGCAGTAATTACTTCACCAGACTCAACCTGAGCAACCAATCATTTAAACACTTTAGGAAACAAACTTGTGTCTTGTATGTCACTGATGATGATGTTAACATTAAAGTTGAATTTTGGAAGCTGACCTGTTTGAGCAGAGTTTGCACATGAGGAGAAGTCACAACACAACATCACATGTAAAGGTAGAAAGAAAGATAGGTGTTTATGCTTGTTACATGTACTTTACAGCCAGTGTTGTGCTAGTTACTTTGAAATAGTAACTAGTTACAGTACTAGTTACTTCATTCAAAAAGTCACCAAAAAGTAATGCATAACTAATAAAAGTAACTTTTTAGTTACTTTTTTAAAGAACGTTCTTTAATGTTTTTATTAACGCCCTTTTATGCGTTATGGTCTATACAAACTAAAGTGGCTTCTGCATCATAAAAGCTGTTGTGTTGAGCCCTTAAAATTTTTTCTTTCACAGCTTAAGTATGAAAACTATCAACAATGTAGAACAGAACACCGGGTTAGCTTCTAGCTTCTAGCTTCGTCATGTAGTTTCTGGTGGAGCTTCAACAGATTGGAGTTGCTGTTTATTGCAGTAGATACGACCTTCAAACCAGAAAGACAGCTTACATTTGACTAAAAAGTTTTTGTCTTTATACTCAACTAAAGTAAAATAATGAGCATATTTCCACTTTGAGAAACTCGTCTTGCTCTCGCCTCGACTCGCCATTACTGCCGCACAGACCTGAATAAACGAAGACACGCCCACAGTGTGTCTTCTTCGTGTTTACAGTGGTTTATCCACCAATCCTACAATGCGTCCTGCTGTAAACAGGTTAGACTGTAGGCTACACTTCAGCCCAAAATAATTCATTCAAAAAAGTAATGCACCATATGGTAACGGTAACTGAGTTACTTTATTTAAAAAGTAATACGTTACAGTATTAGTTACTGTCAAAAGTAACTGCGTTAAAGTAACGCGTTACTGCTCAACACTCTTTACAGCACAGCTAAATTCTTTTCCTCATATCCCAGCGATGTTAGGAAGCTGGGGTCAGAACGCAGGTTTAGCCATTTTACAGCTCCGCTGGAGCACTAGGTGTTAAGGGCCTTGTTCAAGAGCCCCATAAGTGGTAACTTGGCAATATCAGGGCTTAAACCATGACTTTCAAATCAGTAACCCAGGGACTTAACCACTGATCTACCACCTCACTAAAGGACTACACCCATTTTGAGTAAGAAAAATAATGTGGAAATTGGTTACTCAGTTTTTTTGCCAGATGTACTGTACAGTATGTCCGCCTCAACAACATAGCAAACAACCTGCCAGACCACATTCGCAGATGGCTTCTTTTCAAACGGCTGAACAGATCACCAACTCTGCTCCAGGAACTAGGCATACAATCTATTATTCACTATTATAAAGGCGAGGGTTAAACAAGGCATTATTTCAGAGGGATTACACAAAATACAAAGCATTGGCAAAGATTAAACAAAATCAGGTTACAACTTGCTAGAAAACTAATAAAAAGCCTGTAGAGTTCTGGGAAAAGTCACATGGCCAGATGAGACAAAGATTAATCTGTGCCAAGAGTGATGGAAGAACTAAAGAATGAGTCATTTATTGCAGATTTTCTTTTTTTCAAATCGTATAACATAATGTCTGAAATATAATTGATGTATTATTAAAGATTGAGCTGTACATGCTATAGACACTACATGGACAAAACTACTTTCCTTCAGTAGGGTTGAGAGATCTGAACTCAACCCATCTGAACACCTTTGGGATGAACTGGAAAGCTGACTGCACCCAAGATTTCCTCATTGTACATTATTATCTGACTTTACTACAAGTTTAAGAAAATTGAATACTTATGCGAGGCACTGTTTGAGTGGTACTGTATGGAATGGGGTGTAAGGATGTTGTACTATTGTATAGAATACCGTAAAGCTAGAAAGATTGGAAAGGACTTTAACTTAGGATGTTTCCTTGCAAGCAAGGTTTAAAAAAAAATAATGTACGATGTTAAAGTAATAAGCCAATGGCAGGCCACTGATCAGATCACATAGCCCATTGGAGAGAAGAAAAATGATTGCATACTTGAATATAGTTTTCACTTCTTATAAAAGAAAAACACCATCTGTGCATTATACTAAAAACCATACTTAAGGAAAAAAAAATTCTAACATTCAATCTTACAAGTTGCTTGTATGTGTCTGGTCAGCTGTTGCTTTATCAAACATAGAAATAAAGAATCCTCCAAAAACCCTGCAGCAAGGGTAAAGCTTGCCAATCGCATTGTTTTAACACACAGGCACACTTGTAAGGCAACACATTCCGTCAAAATTCGCATATGCCAGTGATTGTTTAGTGTTACTGTGACTGACAGGGATGAGATAGTAGGTCATCCAATTCAGTCCTTTACACACACAAACACTTTTGATCCACTGGCCATGGATGGCTATGGCCCAGATATGGGAATCCATTTAAAATAAGATTATGAAACAAATAGCATTGAAATGTTGTAAATGGCTTGACCATAATGTGGAAAATGCGTGGCTGAAATATGATTTGTCATATATCAAGAGAGCTGAATGGCACAGCATCTAGTCAACCATTTGACCAACAACGTGTATACCAATATACCAATACTTTTATTTGACTATTCCCTTGTGCTCCAAATAACTATTCATATGACATACAAGCACGTGGCTTACGCATGTGTGAGTCATGATAGGAAGTGTACGAGGGTATGTTTTGGAACAAATCCAGGTTCAGGCCTGAAGAAGGTCAGCATCTGTGGCTGTAAACGCAAAACCACATGGCCTGCGGGAGTCTAGAATGTGCTTGCCAGGGCCATTTCCTTTAGAATAAAGCGAGTCTAGAATCAGCAGGAGTGCTACATTCTTATTCAAAGTGGCACAAATACAGCATCCTTGTACAGGAAGAGTTTCTTATACCTGAAATTGTTACATACAGTAGGAGAAAGCCACGATCATAAATCCTGGAATAGAACAGGATCCCATCCAATTGGTCTTTTTTATGATATATCAGAAAAATTGCTTTTGTAACACCCTGAAATCCCAAGAAGCACCGGCAAGTCCAGACTTCCCTCTGAATTCACAAGCTTATGTGTCACATTAAGTGTCACATCTGGCATTTTCTTACAGAGCCTCTGTAAAAGCTTCTGACAAAAAACAAAACAAAACTAAATCTACTCTGGCACCTTCAGTATTTGATTATCAGATATGAGCAACATTTTTTCCAATGTTGGTTGTTTTGGGAGATATATAATCTGGTCTAAACTGTTGCTGCAAGATTAAAGATACAGTATGCAGTGCCTATAATGCTGTAGTAACATCACATTAACAAGCCGGTTCAACAAAGTTGGATTTATAGAGTCAGGAAATAATGCTAAAAATGTTGAGACATAAGGGACTTGCACGATAGATAACAAAAAAAAAAACATTTCTTGTCTTGTCTTTATTAATTATACATGCACATATACAGCACTAATAGAAAACACTTCATTTGCACCACAGTGGGATGAAAAATTAACAGGACATTCACAAACTGCAAAACATTCCCTCCTAAAATGTAGATAAAAACAAAAAAAGGGTTAAAATATAACAAATGAAAGCAAGTGGTCCTGGACTGTCGTGCATATACACTTTCAAGTTCTTCAAAATGGATCCGGAATATATATGCCCATTCAGCTTTGGTATCCAAATGATACCAAATACTGTTTCACTCAACAGCAAGTCAGTGTAATAGTGATATATTCAGTATGAAAGCCAATCACACACACAACATTATACCAAAGGAAGACTTGCATGCTTGTATCAGTATCATATATGTTTGGTTGCTGCAATGTCAATGAGTCAATGACTAAATATGGAAATCCAGAAAGATATGTATAGGGGATATCGTGTTATGTTTACTGTTTCCCAACATTCTTGGGTAAAAATGGATAAGAAATTGTCAAGAAATTGTCCAATGAATGAGGATCAATTTTGACATACATAGCATTATTAAGTGATATATGATAGTAAGTGATATAAGCTGTAAAATGTGTGCATGGTCAGCCTATCCTTCAATCTAAGAGGCATAATTTTTTAGAGATGTGTGCCTTGAATGAACAAAAACATCTATCTTGTTCGTTCTGGAATTCAGAATAATGAATTATAAGAATAATAAAATAACTTGCATCACAACCTCAACTGAGTATCACAAGTAAACTTTTCAGAACAGTTAGACGTGGCTTTATTTGTGGCCAATAGATCATTTGTTAATTATTCTAAGTTAAAAGAATTAGAATAAGAAAGAGATTTATGGCCAAGTATATTTGCACTTACAAGAAATTTGTTTCGGTGACAGAAGCTAAATGAATACGCATGACCAGTTTCTAGTCAGAAGAAATTGAATTAGTAACATGGTGCTGTCCTATATAAAGAATCCAGATATTTACTATATGCAAAAAAGGGCTTGTTGAGCTGCTATTTAAGTTTTCATATTTTTTAAAAGATTGACATACTGTACATCTGTTAACGCATGCACACGGAAGTACAAAAAGTGTAATTTCCTTATTTTCTTTTTAAAGTTGTTTTCTTTAGATCACAACACAAGCTGCAAGGTTGTGGGTTTGAGTCTGAGCTCAGGTTACTGACTAGCATTTGTGGAGACAAACCAGGCCCTCTCATAGACTCGCAATGAAATTGACCCCCCCTGTTCCCGATTAGCCTTCAGTGTTCCTCATGTTATAGCTGCAGATTTATGAGGCGCCCACCTTCTCAAGTGACTGACACTAATTTTAAAATAGTCAAGTACTGACAAACTGAAAAATAAGGCCAGACAGACAGACATGCAGACTGGCAGACAGACAGACAGACTGGCAGGCAGACAGACAGACAGACAGACAGACAGACAGGCAGGCAGGCAGGCAGACAGACAGACAGACAGACAGACAGACAGACAGATAGATAGATAGATAGATAGATAGATAGATAGATAGATAGATAGATATAGATAGATAGATAGATAGATAGATAGATAGATAGATAGATAGATAGATAGATAGATAGATAGATAGATAGATAGATAGATAGATTTTTAAGAAAATATATAGTCAAACACCACATAGTCACCAAACCAACAATCTTGGATTTAACCCTATAATCCTGACACTCCCCTCAGCTACTTTCTGTTACAATGTTCTCTGATGTATGGCATGTACAATATACCCAGAATTGCATTTTAACATAAAGAAATGTATTAATCTTGAGATCGCAAAACATAAAATTGGAAATAATGCATGGCTTTCCTGGTCTATTTTAATATACCCCAAGGTAAAAAGGAAATATACACAAGTTGTACTTCTTGGGATGCACAAATCATGTTTTAATTATACTATACTAAGTGCATATTAAATGGGTGATTTTAGAACATTTTCAAATATTTCCAGTGTTAATTTATATATGTTCAAGATCAATTTAATGCAATTGCAATATATTTTGATATACTAAGTTGTGTTGATTATGATTTATAATACACTTCAATGCTATTCTTGAAGTACAGTCGAGGTATATATTAAGCTTTACATTAATGTGTAAATATAAATATACTTTAAATCCACCAAAAGTTGAATAAATTCACTAAACATACTGTAAGTAAAAGTAAAATAAGTATGTTTTGTGTAAACATACTAAAATGTCAAAAGAAGATTTGCGTGTTTTAGCATATTTCTTAAAAGTGCAACATTTTAGAGTTCTTCTTTTTCACCTGAGACTTTATACAGTATTATACAGATATAAGGTTTAAGTTGGACAAAAGTATTTGTCTGTCTTTTTCTAGTCCTGAAATATATGTTTGCATGTATCCATTATCCCAAAGCAGTACTTATAAACTGTTCCAATCGTTATTCAAGCAGCAAAATCCAGCTTTCTATCTTCATATGATGAAATATGAACAATATTTGTATATCTATCAAAAGCAGTAGTCCATGGTCAGTTGAATAAGCTACAATGTTTGCATGTCATTCTGTCCAAAATTGTGTTGGAATTAATTTCATGATATAACAGCCCTTTCCTCATACTGTCATATGATTATATAATCAATTATTCAATTAAACTATTTACACTAATTAAACATCTTGCCACTTTGCATTCTTTGACATAACATTATTTTTGTAAATCCGCTTGCAGGATTTCTATTGGCATATTCTGAACAAGGGTTTGAGCAAAGTTTGAGATGACTGGAGTCTTGGGATTCCTGCGTGTCTTTGCAACATGCACTTTTGAGCAAAGTGTAGCAGGGCAGGGACATAATTCAAAGTACTGTAGCGTGTTATTTGGGTTTATTCAGGGCTATTTTAAGCTTTGGTGCGTGCATAACACAGATGTTTGGACGCTACTGCTGACTGAATGGTGGTTTTGAAGTTTCAACACTGCCAGCATAGTGCCTTTGCCTGAACTTTCTCAAAACTTTTGCTCAACACAGCTTTTTCCTTTTCACTCTTCTCTCATTTTGCTTCGTTGTTCTGTAATGGCACTTAGCCCAGTGCTGTGTGGAGGAGACGGAGAGAAAGGTGTTTCTGTCCTCCCTGAAAATATTTTAGACGTTGACTCATTGCAAAAAGCGCATTCTTTGGGAAGGTTAGACATCCTTTATGGTAGAACTTGGCAACAATCTTTGCAGAGTAAATGGAAGTGGTGGGGGTTTAGGGGGATTGAGGACGCTCACCAAGATAAAGATCTTTGACTCCTTAAACTCATAAAGATCCTCACTCTTGTAACTATGATTTTTTTTGTTGTTTTTACTGTGGGTACTGAATGATATATCTACTTTCTGAAAAGATTATTCAAGTAAAACTGGACATTTTTTGAAGTTAAACATGCTATTATAAAAAAGATAGAATGTGACAAACTACAAGAACAACAAGATCTGGGTGAAGAAATACACAACACACTGAAGTTTAAACATCTAGCACAAAGTGTCTAATACTCCAGCAATCTCTGGAATATAAAAATGAGCAACAAAATTCCAAAAATCTGAGATTGACACACACAAAGATTTTCTCAGTGAGCTCTGCCATCACATCTAAGCATCACATTGACCTCAACGATTTATCTGGCAACTGGCCACCTCGAAACCACTGGCGCAGAAGCCGAAGAACAAACCCATCCACATGATGGGGCCTCGTTTCCTCTCGTTGTTCCCTCAAGGACTTACCACATTGACCCTCAGCTTTAAGACCTGCATCCAACTCCATTAGGATAAAACGTGACTCCTGAACAACTGCTGATATGAGCAGAGCTGAAAAATAAAAAAGCAGAGGCCAGGACGAAAGTGAAAAGTGTTTCGGAAGCCAGTGTGTTTTTCCCAAATGTCGTTTTACATCCACATGAGTGCAGCCATGAGAAGGGAAGGAGAAGTGTGGAGTAAGAAGAAGAGAGGGACAGAGCGAGAGCAAGAGAGAGAAAGAGAAAGAGAGAGAGAGAGTGAATGTGGCAACGCATGCATATCACAGTTCCTACTAAGTTCCCCGATTTCTTTCTTGCCGAGTCTTAAAGACACAGATGCTTGCTGAATTCTCCAGTAGTTTATACACCATAAGTTTATAAGATCTAGAAAGTTCCCTCTATGTTTTAAGGTGTGTGACTAGTGCCCAGAAGAAAAAAGGGATTTATAGTGTCCTGTCCTGGCCCATTTGAATCAAAAGTTGCTTCAGTGTTATCGAAAAATAATTTCAGATGAGTTATTGTTGTTACAGTCAAAGCATGAATTTCAAATTTTATAAAAAATTGTATTGTTGAAATCTTCTAAATAATACTGGAGTACACGACAAATTTATCAAGTCACTGCAGCTATGAAAGTACCGATGATGTACTCTTTCATAAGATTTATTCAGTTCCCTTACCTCAGCAGAGACACGGCTTATTTTTAACATTGAAACAAACTTATGAGCAGACCGTACTGTGGTGATTCCAACAGAACTTGGACGGATTTTTGAATGGACAAACACCAAGTGAAAACGAAGCAAAAATGTAATAAAAATGCAGGGATCTCTTTGGAATTTGAAGTAATTCCTTACTTTTATTACATTGGGCAGCAAAGAAATAGTGCTTGCTTTTTCGACATATTCTACCCCACATATTTGTGTTTAGAGGCAGGGGTTGAAAATCCAATCTTAAATGCCTTTTCTCAAGAAAACCTTGAAGATACATTACAAAATTCATTCAGGGAATTTGTGTGATTGGAAGCCCATAAATTAATATGAGTAGGTGCATAACAGGATTCTGAATATGGACTCTAAATATGTGAAACTTTCTATTTTTCTTTACTATCACTATTTTCTATTTCTTTTATAGTGTAAATCTATTTTTAACAAAACATTTTTAAAAACAGCCCTTAGTACATTGCATTCTTTTTTTTTTTTTTTAGGAAGATAAAATAAGGGCACTTTACCTCAGAATTTAGAAATTAGCTCACTTAAAATGAATAAGTTTTGATATAGTGTAAATCTATTTTTAACAAAACATTTTTAAAAACAGCCCTTAGTACATTGCATTCTTTTTTTTTTTTTTTAGGAAGATAAAATAAGGGCACTTTACCTCAGAATTTAGAAATTAGCTCACTTGAAATGAATAAGTTTTGAAATGTACAAAGAATAAAACATGGAGTGTCATATTATTTGTGCTAGCTGCTGACAAGTTATAAGTGAGGAGATGAAAATGCTTTTTTTTCCCCATAGGATTCTTGTCTGTATTCTATTCATTAAAAAAAAAAAGAACATCAGAAAGGCTTTGGCGTTTGCTTCGGAGGTTTGCGAAAAAATGAGAGCAAAAAAAGCACGTTTTAAATCTGAAATTCGGAGCATCAAAGTGTAGATACCTGAATAGTGCAACTACAGTTACACCTCAGATCTTGAAAAAAAAAGGAGTGTCGCAAAAGGTAAACTTCTGCTTTCCTTTCATCTCCCATCAGATGCTTTCCAAGTAGTGTGAAAAGTGCAAAAAAGCAGTTGTTCATACATAACGAGTGCAGCAACAAGCACTTGAATTCAACTGAAAGAATAATGAAGTGGGCTTCTGTCAGTCAATACACTAAAATAGAACAGTTTATGGTTGATGACTAGCATTAGGCATTAACTGCAAAAATATGTAATAAAATACGCGTACACTAAACTAGAAATAAAATAGACGAAGAAACAAAATGCAAACTGTGGAACAAGGTTCAAAACAAACAAAAAACTACAGAGAGATAAACAACCGGAAAGAGGTGCAAAGAATGGTGAGTCTATATACAAGTGATAATTAACTGATAAAATAATTCAGGGGCTGAAACAAACAAGTGACTTGGTGCAGTGGCTGATGGGAAGAGTAGCCTTCTAACACCTAAACCCAGCCTTAGTGCGATTTTCTTTAATGAAAACTGCCTGCTTTTTATTACCGCATGTTGTCAGTCATATAAATGCAATTCGTTGGTAATAATAAAGCTGCAGGCAAAAACTTGTACAAGTATGGTACGTTTTTCAAGAGAAAAATAACACATTTTCAAGAACCTATCATTTAAAAAGGATACCGAGAAAATGGTGTTACAACTAGGAAAAATACGTACAATGCAGACATACTATTGTGTAGGCTAATTTTTTTAAATTTCATACAGATTCATAAATTTTTTGTTTTAGTTTCGGCTGGTGTTATGCAATGGCAAAAAATAGTTGAATGTTGAATTTCGTGGTAGAAAGTCATTTGACGTTTGACTTCTGTTAGAATTAGAATAATTTTATTCTAGTTTTGATATTTCCGTGTGTTTGCTACCAAGTCATTTAAAATTAACATTTCTGTGGCTTTTGCAGTATTTTATCATTTTATTTCAAATTTTTTACAATTGTATTTTTTCGAAAGGCATAAAACATGCTCGTATAGAAAATCAAAGAGAGGATGTATTTGTAACGTGGCTCAATGTTATTTATTTATTTAAAAAAATATATTTTAATATCAACCAGTAAGTATTAAAATGGTTTATACTACAGCAATTAGCTAAGAATTCTTGTTATATATATATATATATATATCCGCACGTTTGATTTGGCACATGTTTTACGCTGGATGCCCTTCCTAACGCAACCCTCCCCAATTTATCTGGGCTTGGGACCGGCACTGAGAGTGGCTGGGGATGGTCCCCTGACCCGGGAAACGAACCCGGGTCGCAGCGGTGAGAGCGCTGCGTCTTAACCACTAGACCACTACTTTAAAACATTACATACAACAATATTTTGTCTCTATGCTCTAAGTTGAGTTTGGTTTTACTAATAATAAAAATTACATTTGCATAAAGCATCCATATTAGTCCATGCCCATGTTGATTAGAATATAAAAAAAACTTGAAAAGTATTCATTTGAACAGATTAAAATGTAATAAAAAGTTGTGATTGATGGTTAAAGCCTTATTAAAGAACTATGAAGTGGCAGCTTGAGATTTGAACTCACAACCTTCTGATTAGAAGTTTAACATTTTAGCCACACCTACAAATTAGGTGTCCACAAATGAAATGAGAAAGAACTGCAATAAAAACATGGGCTTTTGTGCATAAATATTTTTTGTGTGCTCCCTGACTGTTACAACATTCCTAATACTGGAGGCTTCCTTAAAAAATACTTGATAAATATCAGAAAACATCTTTAGAATGAATTATTACATTAATTTTTTTAAAAACATGTGAAGCATTACTACAGAAACATATTGGAACCACTGTCAAAGCTGGCGTTAGAAAATGACCGAACACATTAAACATTCAACAATCTTATATCAGCAATTTAATCATTAATAATCAATATTTTGAATCGCGGTAACACTCTGTGAAAAGTGTGAAACTTGTCGTCAGATTTTGTCCCAGAAACTAGGAATACGAATAATAAAGATACGTTTCTGCACAGTTTTCCTAATCTAGCCCAAAAATAGATGATGCAATAGCAGTGCAAATGATCTGTTTATTAGAACGGGAAGCAAAATCTACACATATAAACATGGTAATTGTGCAGCATGTCAGGGTTAAGATTGCATTGCATGTGGACTGAGTGACACTGTGTCTTGTAATAACTTGCATGGACAATAATGTGAGGTATTAAGTTGCAATTATTATCACTGTATTTTGGTGAAATGTAATAATTAAAGCAGGAATTCAGGTTCCCTCAGGCTCTTTTTTGTGTCCAGCTTTAATGCGTCAGATCAAATAGAACTCAAACTGTAACTCAAACCCACGCAACGAAAAAAGATCCTCTTTCCGGAAAAGAAGCCCACGACAAGAAGTGGGTGACAATCTCTCCTCCTGGTGGTCAAACTGCATATGACAATCTTTAAATGATTATTCAACTAACCACCATGGAGCCATGCTGCTTACATGTACTCCTTCGCACTCATTTCTAAATTACATGCCACGGTTTCCATGGTTGTCAAATATAGACTGTATAAAAGCCTACAATGCAGCATGAGTGAGAGAAGATTATGTGGGGGTTTTGGGTTGTAATCACATTATAGGCGTAATCACATGCCACACACGTACCTCAGTGCTAACTGTTGAATCTTTAGACTTTGAAGTTTAAGCTTTACCATTACACAAATTTGTACTGTATAAATCAGTGTTAGAAAAATTGAGGTGAATTAGGTTTATGTAGTAGCAAAACACTATCCTAGCTAAATGTAGGGTCGAATAACACCGCAGCTTATAGTCAAAACATTCGCCAATGACTTGGTCAGATAACATCATCTTGTAATGAGATATATTGTAACACAGGGGTCACCAACCTTTTTGAAACTGAGAGCTACTTCTTGGTTACCGATTAATGTGAAGGGTTTGATACACACAGTTTTTATAACAAATTGACCTTTTATTATATGTTATTATTAATAATTAATGATATTCATCTATGTGAAGACACTGATCGTGTTAATTATTTCTCATTATAATTATCAGCAATGATTTACCAAAGTAGAAAAACAACTTTTTTTAAGAAAAGGCCCATGGGCTACTCATGTGGTCCTTGCAGGCTACCTGGTGCCCGTGGGCATCATGTTGGCGACCCCTGTTGTAACATATATATTGTAACAAGGACTCGATTTATCTCCTCAGCTCAAGAGGTCAAACTCTCTGAAGATCCAGCAAAATATTAAACATTCTCACCCAATTTGGGGATGATGAAAGGAAGAAAAAACTCAGAAACATTCACCTCATGTAACATCTTGCCAACACCTTGTGTCTATTTTGAGTTGTATGCCCAACTAAAGTGATTTAATTGCTCGTCTTCATTTCTATGGTGTAGGAATTACGCCATGACACTCACCTATTTCTGTTGGCGTTTGAACGTGGAATGCTGGAATGCCTGATTCCACGGGGACGCTGATGGTGCGGCGTAGTAAACGCACTTTGCATGTGTCAGCTGGAGTGTGCCGCAGCAGAAGGGGATTGATCTAGAGTAAGGGAAAAAAGGTATAACGAGTTCTATTTTTTTTTTTAAGAAAAATAATATATAAGCAATAAATCTGTGCAGCAGAAATGCTTAGTGAATTTTTCTGAACTGTCATTTTTCTTTTTTGTAGCCCAATCAACCTCTTGAGAGAATTCGAGGAAGATGTAAACTGTTAAGATGTTTCGCCAGATTTTGGACTGTGCTTGTGGAGATTTGTGCTCATTCAGACACAAGGGTGATAGTAAAGCCAGAAACTGATGTAGGTGATGTGAGGAGGCCTGAGGTGTAGTCAATGTTCCAATTCATCCCAAAGGTGGTTAATAGGGTTGAGCTCAGAGCTCTGTAGCAGGAGAACGTCCACTTCAACCCATGCAAAGCATATCTTCATGGAGTTTGAGTTGTGCACAGGGGCATTGCCATGCTGAAACAGGAATTTTGGGTAAATTAGGAGTAGTTCAAGTGCATGGAAAATGTCATGCTGCTGCATCCATAGACATCTTATACTATTGTGTGCCTACAACTTTGCAATAACAGGAAAGAAATAGATATGGCTGGGAAAGTCAGGTGTCCCAATACTTTTGTCTCTGTAGTGTATCTAGCGTACATATCCATACTGTTTGGACAATATATAAAAAAAAAGTTTGTGGACACCTGACCATAAAATTCACTTTTGTCATCCATTTCAAGATCTTTCACTTCAATCCATGTAAACTAGATATTAATAGAGCTTTCTCTGAGAACAGAAGCATAGTCATAATGGAACAGATTTGGGTCTCCTAATATAACTGGAAGGAAAAGTCAACTTTGTGGTAATTAAAGATCCCAAGCACACCAGCAAATTTCGATTATAATTGGGACTTGGGAAAACACAATGTATTCTTGTCAATGATAAACTAGCTATTTCTACAAGTGTCTACCTGAAGTGCATTTAGAAATGGTGAGAAAATCTTTAAATATTATCAAAAGTCAGCATTTGGTACTACAATATTCCACAAAAGCACTGTTCAGAGATTTCTTGCTTTAATGATTTATACAAGAAAAAGAAGGTCGTGTTTGCATTATTTAAAAAGCTATGCTAGCAAGGATATCTAAAAGTACAAGAGGAATTTAAAAGGGCAGGCCAGAATATGCAAATGTGACAGGTCAATTAAAAAAATCTTGCATTCAAAGCTTTTTATGTCCCCCTTTTTTAATGAATGTAAAGCTTTCATTGTGTTGTGTGCATGGTGTCCCTGGGTTGCAGTGGCCATAGTTGAAGTGTGTATGCAAAATAAATCTGTTTGCTAAAATTACTAACTTGTTGCTGGGGAAACTGGTGTCAGCATTTTTTTTCTTTTTTCTTTTTTGTAATAAACAATGTGTTGTTTTTGTCTTTGCTGTTATACACAGAACTTTCAGGAGATACAGAGGAATAAAAAGTGTTTAGAATGTCAATGGGCGTTCATAAAGAGTTGGAAAAAGTCCTTCTTTTCTAAGGAATGTTTTTATTTGACTCAAATAGATTAATTCTACATTCATGAAGAATTAACTCATATCAAAAAAAAATGTAATCTGTATGTTGGTTCAAGTTAAGGTTTTCCCTGAGGTTAGTGTGGCTCAAAATGGGTGGGTTTTTTATATGTGGTGAGGTGGAAGTAATAGGGTTTGTCAGCTCTGACAGTTCCTCAAACTCAGTTACATCATTCAGGTTTATTATTGATCTTTTTCCACTAATAAAACTTTTGTTTCTACCTGAATGCAAAATCTCTAACAAATATTTTAAATTCTACTTTTTAAAATAGAAACAAACTAGTAGCCTAATTCAAGAAACCTAGGCAGTTCTTCTTCTTCTTCTTCTTCTTCTTCTTCTTCTTCTTCATCTTTCGGCTTCTCCCATTATAGGTTGCCACAGTGGATCATCCGTCTCTATACCCCCTCTGTCCTCTACATCTGCTTCTTTTAACCCAACTACCTGCATGTCTTTCTTCACCACATCCATAAACCTCCTCCTTAGTCTTCCACTTTTCCTCCTTCCTGGTGGCTCCATCCTCAGCATTCTCCTACCGATATACCCCATGTCCCTCCTCTGCACATGTCCAAACCATCTCAATCTCACCTCCCTCACCTTGTCCCCCAAAACGTCCTACATCTAGTTATTTATCAATAATGCTTCATATATATGAACAATATGTGAAGCACTGGTATCTGGTTAAATAGAAACAATAAGTACAAATAGACAAATGTGCACAAGGTAATTAGAAGTAAATGTTGAGCAGTTGATCGAGGATCATTCACTAGAAAAAAAACTTACATCAATCACCAAACAGAGATTAGAAGTAACGAAGTACAAATACTTTGTTACTGTACTTCAGATTTTACTGCTATAAGTATTTTAATTCACTATTTATTTTTACTATTTAAACTTCAAATATCTGTACTTTCTACATCTTACATTGTCAAACCATCAACCTCCTGTAATGCGAGGCTTTTTCAACCTGCCACTGGTGTATCATTTCCTGATTATCAAACACTACAGATGTAGGCTAGCCTAAGAAGCTAACAATGAGCAAGGTAGAAGGCAACAAGAAGTCTAGGGCTGATGTGGATGAGACAGAGGGAGTCAGCGACGTGAACATGACTGAGAACAGAGACGTTCCTGATCACCTGATTATCATCTTTTCTCTGCTTGTGCTCTATATAGTGGATGTTTAGCATGAATACATTCATTAGATATTCTTTAGCATAATATATTAATATGAAATTAGATCCAGTTACCAGTGTGACACTAAAACAGGTGGTAGTAAAGGCTTTATTTATTGAAGTACATATCAGAGCCCAAACTTCTTTACTTCAACTTGAGTGAAAAAGTGAAGTCAGTAATTCAACTTTTACCAGAGTCTTTTAAAACATGAGTACCTGTACATCTACTTGAGTGAGGAATGTGTGTACTTTTGCCACCTCAGACACAAAACAACATACTGTACTTAGTGTAGGATCAGATTGAGTCAGAACACATTTGTATGGCAAAAGACTTTCTTTAAAATAGTCTCTAACCAATTTTATGTCCCACTACATCACTGATTTTTTTATGTTGACAATATGTTTAATTTACAAAAAAAAAAATTATATATAAAATCTATCAATTTAAATGATACCGTGTCAGACTGAGGTCATATTAGAAGTGAGGGAATGAACAAAATGAACCATGCTTATGTATTTGCTCTTTTTCTGTGTCTCTTAGAGAACTGGTGCGTATGTGTGTTTTATTGCACAGGGCTCCGAACATAAAAAATAGAAGCTTATGTTCGTTCTCACCCTGAGGTGTTCTCTTGTGTCCTCAGGTTGTGTCAGGTGTCATTTGTCACATATTTGGAAACCTGTCACAACTAGGACACCAAAACTGTTCTAGCATGACAATGATTCTGTGAAGTCAGCTTCATTAAAATACAGTATGCTTTACATGTGTTGGAAGAGAAGATCGTGAGTGACCTGCTATAGAGCTCAACCCCCTTGAGCTCCTTTGTGATGAATTCGAATGCTGACTGCACCCGAGGCCTCGTTACATCACCAGTATCTGACTTTACTAAGACCCTTGTGGCTGAATGAACACAAATCCCCAGAAGCACTCTCCAAAATCTAGTGGAACATCTTCCCAGAAGAGTGGAGGTTATTATAACAGGAAATGGGCGACTAAATGTGGAATAAGATGTTTTAAAAAAAATCATACAAATCTTATAGTTAGGTGTCCACAAACTGCACTTTTCTATACAGGGGTACACTTTTTTTCTGTTAATCCGGTCTGGCATTTATTATTTAAAAGATTCAAGAAGATATTGTGCTAACATGATATTTGAGAAGTATAAATGTTCATTCAGCCTTGTCTCTTCAAATATTAATATCACATTCACAAATATTTAAATTCCTATACATACAACTACTACCACAAAATATTACATTTTGATGAACACCAACAAATTTGTGTAATATCAGATCATTAGATTATAGAAGGCAACAACTAAAAACTTGATTTACTATTTTTGTAGATGGAAACTATCTTCTCCACAGGGTCTGCAAATGATTTGTTCTTTCAAATAGGCAAAAAAAGTATGCTGATTTACAGTATGTGTTTTTGTACATGTATGTGTATTATTTTTGAACAAAGACTATTCAACATTAAAGTGCAAAAAAGGGCAGTATTTAAGCAAATGCTCTTATTTTTTTTTTACCAATAGTGTAATTTACTAAACCTAAACCTAATAATCACTTCAGGACCTGCAGCTGTGTGCGGAAATTAGTATGATTCTAGGGCAAGGATTACAATTTGCAGAAGCCTGTTGTAACAGCAACCTTATGAGAAGGAAACAAACGGCACACAATAATAGACTATATATCTTTTTTTTTTTTTTTTTTATCACACAACACAATAATAATAAGCACCAATTAAATTTTGTATTATTTTGCAGAGGCAAATTAGCACCAGGTCTGTGGGTAAATACAACAAAATTAAATGATACGACCGGCATAAACTGGTATTTCTAAATATAATAAACGTGAATCCACTGTGTTGTTTTTTGCTAGCTTGGGGGTTTGAATTTAGCAGTAATGTATTATGTGTTAGCGGAAGGAGCAGCCCCTTTAAGAAGGTAGCGGATGGAGGTAAGACATGTGACCGAGGCATCATGACATGCATCAAGAGTGAGTCATAGACAGATGTGGCGGAGAAAATCTGTTGATTTTCCAAAATAAAACATCATACAGAATCAGATAATAAATAAAACTAAAATAATGTATGTTATGTATTCTTTCTGTGCGGCCCGGTACCAATTGACCCACGGACAGGTGCCGGTCCGTGGCCCGGGGTTTGGGGACCACTGCTTTAGCGTATATTGTCTACCTCTTTCCTCTGGGGTTCAGATAAAGCAGAAGGGAAATGATAAATTGACCTCACTGAAGACTGTAGTGTTTTTTTTGTTCGAGGTTAGATTATGTATTGATCGTCTCTAGGTGATTTAGTGCCTTAAACTGTGTGAATTTGGTTCGAGTCAGGTTATGCGTGTGCCATTAAAGTGTCATGGTGATAAACTGAATTCTGCTAACATGCTGTATGGTTCTGTGAACACTCTCATGCACCGTCGCTTGTGTCCTCAGGATCGAACCGGGGAGCGTCGAGCTGTGGAGCGGCAGCGCAACAACAAAATACGATTTACGGCAATGTTTATTCACAGCTAATTTAGCTGACTTTTTGCTTATGAATCACACAGCATCAAGTTGTGCTTGAAAGACAAATAATTAGTGTGTCATGTGCGAAGTTTTTTTTTTTACTTTGTGTTATGGTGTATTTGTCTCTGCCACCTCCCACTGCTTGTCTAAAAAAGTGGATACATTTCAAGAACTGAGAGGATTTCTTTGGGAAAGTTGTGGATTTTTATATTTAATTTTGTCTAAACAAATTCTAATTATTTTGCTTGCAGTCTGAAGTGCCAATGGCAATAATGACGATATTACAGCATATGGGATGCAAATGCGGTTAAACTTTTTAAAAACTAAACATGCAGACGAATTGAAATCAGAGTTTGGGCAAATCGGCAAACAAGACAAACTGGGCAAAGCGAGAATGATAAACCAAAAGCGGGAAATCATGAAACAAAGGCTAAATATAAACAATACTAAACAAACAGACACAAAGGAGTGTGTACTGTATATAGTCATTTTTTGCCTACTTACTAGTTTTATTGACTATCAAAGATACAGTATAAGCAACTTTTACTCTTTACTCAACTACATCTATGGTTCAGTATATCTACTTCTTACTATATGATGTTTTAATTAACAATGATTGTTATCAATTATATTTGCACCTCTGTTGATGATATATTTGAGGCTCAACACTCCCCTACCTGCATCTGCTGCCTGTGAGCAACTTTACTAACTGCTGAATCATTTTCAGTCCAAAAAACAGCTTGAATAAATTCTAGAAACTTTGAGAACCAACTTTTGTTAAAGTTTAATAAAAAAAAATATTGCCCATTTTTAAGACTGAGAGCAGCATCCAATCAAAGTCAACTCTGAATATGACTATTAGGTTTCACTTCAAATGACTTACTTTAATTTTATTTATCTATGACATAATAATGGTTCTTTTACTGTCTGACATGATGCTGTTATTACATTTTTGTTATTTAAAGAGACCTTTTAAAAAGAGTGCTATGGTTTTTTTTTTTTACTTGTTTGACCTTTGTTTTATTTTGGCATGTTGAAGAGATTTTTGTTTTAATTTAGGTTCAAATGTATTGTTTTTTTGCTGTTCACTTACATGTGTTAAGGACTAGTGCCTCTTTGAGCCTACGTTCAGTCCGAGTCAAATTCTCAAGTGCTGTCTCTCAAGACTTTTACTCATATTGGAGTTGGTGACTTTTAGCTTGTAATGGAGTATGTTTTGTACGGTATCTATACTATTATTCAATTATGAATTTTAGATACTCTTTATACCTCTGCATGGCACACAGAAAACACGGAACTCTGGGGCTGGAAGGTAGTGTTTGTGGTGAATTTTATCATATATTTCAGGCAATATTTTAATTTTACATGACATTAGTGCAGGCAAGAGGCAGGTGGTGGGTTTTAGGTAAAGGTTTCTACAAAAAGGTCTAAGATCTAAGCTTATGGTCTTATATGCTTCATTTAATGGTCTGGACTCCTGTATAATTCCCTGCCTCAACTCATAAGTAAGAGTTGTAATTAGTATCGCCATTCATGTCACACTCAATAAAACTAACTAGCAAGTGGAATATTTGATTATAAAGGTAGTGGCAGCTAGCGAGACCTTTAAGTTGGCAACATTTTTAAAGTGAACACAAATCATCAGTTGAACATTTTACACTCGCAATTTGCAGGGTATGTCATTTACAGTATTTGGCAGACACCCATATTCAGAGCAAACTACAGTTATCTCAATTATACAGCTGAGTAATTGAGGGTCTTGCTCAAGAACCCAGCAGTGGCAGTTTAGTGGTGCTCGGATTTGAGCCCTTGACCTTCCGATCAGAACTCCAACATCTTATCCACCGAGCTATCCCTTCCCACAATTGTAATGTCAATTTGATTTTGTTCAACAATCTTAATAATCTTAAAAAAAAGTGTTGTAAGCCTTTAAACAGGGCTTAAATGGTGCCTTGTGGTCAGTATCGCACATAATCACCCACACTGTTGATTTAAATAAACCATTAAAAAACAAAAACAGGTTTATCACCCATTTATCAAGCGGGTTTGCTGTTCCCAGTGTGTGCGTTTCCATACCTGATCCTTATCCAGGAGCAGCATTTGACCATCAGTTACCACACAGAATTTGGGATTCCAGACATGCTGCCCAAAACATGGATGTCCATATGAGACCCAGTGGTCTTGATGACCCCTTATTTCTGAGGTGAAAGAGAAAATGCAGAGAAATAGGATTATCGAAGATTGCTAAAAGCACATGGTCAAACTTTTAAAATTCTCCTTCTTCGCATGCTTATGAGGCAACGATTATTCAAATCTGGAAAAAAAAAGTTTGCCTCTGTGTAATTTATGATATTGTCTTCCTCTAACTGCCAACTCTGCATGAGTCAATTTACCCTCAAGTTCAGGTAGAACAGTCTGGGAAAGATTCGTGAAACAAACAACCTTTCAATCAGTGGAGAATAGCGCCCCGAAATGAATCAAGTGTGTCAGAACACATTTATATGGAAATGAGCTTATTGCCGGTGAGCTCTGACAACAAGAGTGGTGCAGTTACTTCAAATATTGCACCAACCACCAGAGAAAATCGGCTTGGGTAAATTTGCTGAGTATGACAGAAAGTGAATGCGTGATGAATCGTGGGACCTGCATCGGTACTTTTTACAAATCTCATTTAATTCTCATTTAATTTTAGATAGTGTTGAACACGCTACGTTAGGAGAGCAGCAAAACACCACAAGATGGTGTGAGAAATACAACACCGGTCCTCTGTCTTCCTATGTAAATAGAATGTATTGTGTTCAGGGCTAAGCGCACATGGTGCGTCTTTCTCTTCCCATCCCGAGGAATCCTGAGGTTTGGCCAGCTCCAGTCACGTCCCACCTAATGAAGATTATATACCTTTAAAGAAATAGATGCAGAACTCGCAAACGTCCCGTACCACCCTGAGACGTACCAGTGCCAGCTGGATCCCACATCATGTGTGGAATTTTGACAAATCTTAAACTATTTTATAAGTTGCTCATTAGCTCCTAGTTTTAATAACCATAATGACTGTGTAAGACTGTAGAAAGAACATTACTTATAATCTTAGGTACTCATAAGTACTTATGTTAGTTCTCACTCTCCACTGTTCTGTATTGTTGAAAGATTTATGATCACACTCTTGATGTCACCCAGATGAGGATGGGTTCCCCTTTTGAGTCTGGTTCCTCTCAAGGTTTCTTCCTCATTACATCTAAGGTATTCTTTCCTTGCCACAGTCACCACGGCTGTTCATCAGGGATAAATACACACCATTTACCATCAATGTTAATTTCTGTAAAGCTGCTTTGAGACAATGTCTGTTGTCTGTCATACATAAGTCTGAAAAATCCACATGTTGCAGTCCCTCTTTGATTATTTATTTTTGCCCTTTGCTTTTGCTCTGCTTTCTAAGGCTCTAATATCCTGTTTAATATCCGTACTTTAATTCTTTATTAATCATAACCAAGTGGTTGACAGGACTCGACTAATCAGAAACAAGAATCTGACCAGAAGAGGCGGAGCCTGTTATTAATAAGTAGCACATGACATTTCTTGCCATATTCAGATTAGTAAATGTAAAGCATTGCACTTTGGGTTTAAGGTTTTTTTTTTATGTCTGCAACTCTTTACAGCTCAACAGTATAAAGAAATTTCATCCAAGTTTCTCTCACTTTCAATTTTCATACACTTTGTCAAGACTAAATATAGGCCAGGATTAGGTTTAAATTAAAAGGTGTGCTAGCACATAACACATATTGAAAAACTTATGAAAAATAATTATATGTTTTAAACTAGAAAGTTATTTTAACCTGCAAAAGAAACTAGTCAACTTAGCAGGTGAAGGCATCTTGAATATAATCAACCAATCCTGGTATTTCTTATGAGATTATTATAAATCAAGTATTGATAAATCAAATATAGATCAGCAAAGTTTTCTTGATCGAATGTTTTAAATTAAAATGAGCTAAAAATAGAAAAAAAAATAAGCTTGAAATGAGTACAAATGGCTTAAAATACGTTTAATAATCTTTTATTACATTTATTGTAATCTTAATAGGATTTAGATTTTACAGTTTATCCAAAACGTGTTAAATTTCTAAGATGACTTTCTATGCATTTTTCCTGTTACAACAAATAAAAAAAAAACTTAACTACTACATAGAAAATAGCTTTTTGTTGTCTGATGCATATATATTCTCATCACTGATGGCCAGATGCACAAACATTTGCTATTAGAACAGAGGCCAGATTGAACCTGTGAAGCGAAACAAAAGTGAAGGCTCAGCAAGATTTTGGATGTCGTTTCACCAGACAAGATAACAGAACTGAGTGGACAGTTGTGTCCAAACCATTGATGAGAAATGAGAGTAAAATGACGAGAGTAGTGTTGGGATTGTGAAAGAGAGTGAGAACGAAGAAGCAAATTAGAACTCAAAGCTCATTTTAAAAACGTCTGTCAAGCTCAGAAGTCATGTGACCTTCCTGCTTGGCAGGGCCTATTACAGAGCAGAGAAATAATATGTCTTGTAAATTACATTTTCCATTTTTCATTCCCCCTCTACACACACACACATACATGACCCACTCACAAGCGATGCCTCCCAACATAGCCAAATTGTGTTTACTCAATCTGTTTTATATACGCTCACACATGCAGAAAAACACACTGTAAATATCTCGCCACCTTGGCGACCATGATGGGTTTTTTTCCATTTTGCATACAGGTCTGAAAAAGGATAATAGAATTCTTGGTATAAGCCATGCAAAGAAACAACTGTAACCCTATAGCATCAGCTTGTACCTCGGTGCTGTTGAATTCTCAAATCGGATTGGTCGAAAGGTCAGAATTTCATTTTCACTAACTTCACATTGCTGATGATGTGGATTAATTCATGTGTTTGTTCTAAATATGTTATTGTTTCTATAGTAACGTATTCAAGGCATTCACAGGGATATATGTATATTTAACACACATACAGATAAATGATTGCATTGCATACATGTGTACCGAACTGGAAGCCCTGTACTGAAAGATTTCAGTACAAATACATGTACTGGTACACTCCTAATATATTCATACATACAATAACTCTGCCAACAGGTGAACTTATGAAAGATGGAGAACAGTATATAAGATGTTAGCTAACTCCCTAACACCTACTGTCAAACATGGAGTTGGGAGTTTTAATGGTTTGGGGTTGTTTTAGAGCCTGGAAGCTTTAGCTTCCAGTCTAAAGGAATACTGAACAAATGTGGCTACAATTCCATACTTCAACACCATATTTTCATTGAGCTAACTTTATGCACAAGAGCATTGTCATGCTGGAACAGGTTTGGGTCTCCTAGTTTAGGTTCAAGATTAAGTTTAATTTGGGAGTGTAAGTGGAATTGTGGGGTCAGTGCTTTTCCTTTTTTTTTTAAATAATTTATATCAAATCAAATACAATTTAATTATATGAACATTATTTGGTAAAAGAAAATTGCATACATTTTAGAATTGCTTGAATAGACCTCTTGTCTTATCCCTTTATCTAAGTATTAAAACTTCCTACATTTATCAACAGAGTCTGGGTTGAATTTAATATCAGCTGCAAAAAAAAAGACCAGTATTGATTTTTTTAGTACAGTTGTTTTGGGGGGTTTTTTGTTCTTTTTTTTCAGGCTTAGTTGTATTGATCGGGTTTTGATGTATGATGTATAGATGGGAGTTTCAACTGAGTCAAATTATTCACAACTAAAAGTCACCTCTTTCGAGTGAATGACTGAGAGGTCAGTTTTGTGCTCTGCTTACTGTAGAAAGAGCAAAACACAAATCTTATTTTTGACTAATGAATCGAAAAAACTGCACCAGATTTACATCATTGATGTCACGTGACTTAAATAACTATATTAAGCACTGGAATGAAACATAAGAGGCACTTTTCTGAACTATACTGAACGAGATAATAATTTCCATACAAGCTTTAAAAAATTTAAAAAATACAAATAATTATTGATATTTTCGTTTCCAGTTATAATTTAGAAGATATTCAGTTTTCAGGGTTAACAAATAGACTAAATGGGGTTTCCTGGTGGTCTTGTGGTTAGGATGCGGCGCTCTCACCGCTGCGGCCTGGGTTTGATCCCCGGTCAGGGAACCAACCCCAGCCATTAGTGTTGCACGAACTAGTGCACTCTCAGTGCCGGTCCCAAACCCGAATAAATGGGGAGGGTTGCGTTAGGAAGGGCATCCAGCGTAAAAACATGTGCCAAATCGAACATGCGGCTCATGAATATGGATGATCCTCTGTGCCGACCCCTAATGGGAGAAGCCGAAAGAAAGAAAAAATACACTATATGGACAAAGCAGATTTTTCCAGCAATATTTGGGTTTACCCCAAACGGAGGCACACAGATGTATAGGGTGAATCTGGATTCATTCAAATGTTAATTTCCCTTCACTTCACTAGGAGACCCAAACATGTTCCAGCATGACAATGTCCCTATGCAGAAAGCCGTCTCTATGAAGATATCAAGTGGAAGATCTTGAGTGCCCTGCTATAGAACTCTGACCTCATTCATATTAAACACCTTTGGAATAATTTGGAACCCTGACTGCACCCCAGGCTTCCTCAAATCACCTACATCAGTACCTGACTTTACTGACACCCTCGTGGCTGAATGAGCACAACTCTTTACAAAGCACACTCCGAAATCTAGTGGAACATCTTCCCAGAAGAGTGGAGATTATGGTTGGGTGTCCATATTGTATAGACTTAATGAGTTGCTATGAATCTCAGGTTAGTCGTTTATCGAAAAAGAAAAAGCTAAAAATTATAAGTCTGCCTTAATTGTATTAAAATGTGCATTAAAAAAAAAAGAAGGTTAGTGAATTAATTGACAGCCAGACTTAATTTTAGCAAATCCATAAAAGCAGCCCTGTGCTTGCGTTGCTGTGGCTCCATGGATTTATTGCACAATTTCCCCAAGGTCTTAAATAGTTACTAGAAGTGTAAACAACAAGGTTCGTGTATGAAATAAATTTCCTTTCACTCCAAATGCAAATTGTAGTTTAGTGGAAAAAAAAAAGAAAAGACATTTCAATCTTCAGCTTGTTTTCATTGGTGTAGCCGGAACGAACAGCGGATATGAGGCACGGCAATAAGACAAGATTAAAATAAACGGCTATGTTTACCACCAATTGTTGCCATGAGCAGCGAAATCGAGCTCCTCATGCGCTATAAGTCTTTATACAATTGTTTTAGAATGTACAATGCCGTGAAAGGTTGGTATCTTGTTTAGAAAACGTCCACATTGTTCCATGGAGCTCTTTTTTCCGATTTTACAATTCATTAAACAGCTGTGGTGATGTTGACAAAGCTCTCTTGATAAAGGTAATGTCTATTCTCCAGCCAGTTGTGCTTAATCTGTGTGGTCCGTTTACAAGCTTTTGTGGTCAGAGAGCAGATCGCTTAATGCTACAGGAAAAAAAAAGAAGCTTATCAGCACCATAACACACACTGAAAACCGCACCGAGGAACATTTGTTTTCCCGTCTACTCCCATCACCATCTTCACATGAAGGCTTCGTTTCAAAAATTCTTATTGTATAATTAGTTTCAACTCATAATTAGCAGCTCATGCACAGCTCATGAGGCATCGAATGTGCAGAGAAGGAGGTTGGTTTTAATTGGACGTGGGCTGCTAGTTTGCAAAGGGAAAAAAAAACTTTTTTTTTGACTTCACGGAAGGGTCTCTGTTTGAAAAGCTGCTCATTAAAAAAAAAATCTGAAATGATGGCGATGATTAAAACAACGCCATATGGTTGAGTGCTATTACAGCTGATGCCAGATAAAAATCGAGCAGCATAATATCAATATAAGCCTGTCTTCTTTTTAATGTAGATCTTGCTGGTTTAAGTTGATTTATTCTAAGAAGACGTTATCCAATCAACATGTGGCGTGTGCAAAATCTTTCAGAGCCGAATCCGGATTGGTGCAAAAAACAAAAAACATTCGGTGAGCACCAATTCAGTGGGTGGAAACGCCATGTTAATGAGAGAGTTCAATAGAAAATGGAGAGACTGGTTCACGAAAGGTAACTCAGCATCACAGAATACATAACATGTCAAAGCCTTGAGGCAGAAGGACTACAATAGCAGGAGGCTCCAGTTCTTTCAACCAAGAAGAAGAATCTGAGGCAACATGAGCACAGGCTCACCCAAACTGGACAGTTAAAGATTGAAAAATACCAGGTGTTCCAATCATTGCCAGTCCTTGCCTGTTTGCCTCTAGGTTTCATCACTGCATGTTGTGGGTTGTTGAGATATTTTCAAGTCACCACCTGATATCACCACTTAGAAACAACATCTAAAATCTAAGCATGAAGGATTTTTAATTTTCTGGCAATTTCAATAATAATATATTACATGATACGTTATTGACAGTGGTTTTACTTCTAAATCTTGCATACAACAATACATATTGATTCGCTCTATTTCCTCTCCTTTCAATTCTCACTTACTTTTAAAAGAATCAGCATATATATTACCCCAAACCCCCTTCACTCATATTAACCAAATCTCAGAGGGATTAAATTCTAACAGAGACCCAACGTGTGAAGGCACTGATTCATTGTCAGGTCATGAATAAATTTGAGATTGTATCAACTTATAAATAGTTTCCCAATTCAGGTTTATGAAGATGATGTGCATTATGGCTTTGTACTAATTTTTTTTAGTAAACTTCACTATATAGAAAAAACTGAACTATGTTGAAGGAGCACATGACAGGATGTCATTGGATTTGCTAACATAAAACTTTCCCCCCTTACTTAAACTTGGAGACCCAAACCTCTTCCAGCATACCCCTATGCACAAAGCCAGCTCCATTAATATATGTCTTGCATGAATTGGAATGGAAGATCTTACCTACTGAAAACCTTTGGGATGAATTGGAACGCTGGAATACCCTAAACCTCATTATCAGTAACTGACTTTACTTTACCCTTTACTAACTCTAAAATCTATTGGAACATCTTCCCAAAAGAGTGTTGATTAATATAACCTAATGAGAACTTACAGTCAGGTGTGTAAGAGTATATACACTGACCAGGCATAAAATGATGACCACCGATAAGGCATAACATTTTGACCACCTTAAAAAAAACCTCAAAACTTTTTTAAAGCATTCTAAATTTGTAGGTAGGTTCGAAGTCAGGGAGCTCACATGAAGCTCACTTTTTTTAATTCCACTGCATGAAAATTGTAAATAGTTTGTTTATATTTTTGTGGCAACATTTCCAGAAAGTCCCATATTATTCCATAAATCCTATGTTATATACAGTACAGTTGTTTATCTATTGAAAAATTCACACACATTTCCGCAAAGGTGCTATATAGAGATGCCACCTTGTCATTAGGCAAATGAGTATTTTGACCACATCATCCTCGTTATGCATGTTGTCTTACTCAAAGCTGTATAGGCTGGAAAGCCTACTACCAATTAAGCATATTAGGTGATGTGCATCTCTGTGCACTCCCTGTAGAGATGCCACCTTGTCCAGAATCTTTTTCTTCCCTTTACACACCCTGAGGCAAAACAGACACCAGAGATCCTCGTCAAATCAAAGATTTATTTGACAACCACCATATTATGAAGAGAACTTCATTAAATATAACAAAAGTGCGTCTGACTTAAAAAACTAAATAAAAAAGTCCCATTTTTAATGTTCAGATCACTGACGCTGCATGAATTCTGATACATTTCAAGGCAAACCCACAATAAATAATCCTGCTTGCTGCCAAATCTGTATTACACATACTATTCTAGTGAATGGCCTCAAGAAAATTAAACAAACCCAATATGACTTGTTATGGCACGTTGTATTATGTCCTATGATTAACTAGTAAATAAGCACTCGGTTTATTCTACTTTAATGAGTCGAAACTGCTTATAAGAAGCCAAGAAAGTTGTTTTGGATGGAATATTTTACACTCAGTGTACACAGTATACAGTAATTAGGTCATCAAATTGCAGGGCATGGACTATTTTGTCTCTGTCTCTCTCTCTCTCTCTCTCTCTCTCTCTCTCTCTCTCTCTCTCTCTCTTTATCCACAGCTGTTCATTTTGCATATGTTCATTTTGCCTACTGTATTTCAAGAATGATCTCGAAGGCACATTCCTGCCCAGTGCACATGGCCATAAACTGGACCTTTGCATGCTCATGAATATAGTGGAGACTCACACACACACACACACACACACACACACACACACAATTACTTTTAAGCTTAATGGCCCTAAAATTAAATCTCAATCCCAGGCATTTTAGCAATAAAAAAATGTAAACCCAATTTTACAAACCCAGAGTGCAAAATCTATTTAAAATTCTGTTCAAAGTTTAAGACGTCTGACCCTCTTCTGTACGTATAAAATAAAACTTAATCAAAGAGAAATTTTTATACCGAACATCCATTCAAATTAGTCATTTGTAGCTTGAGTCATGAGTCCAGAGCACAGTTCAGGTCAAATCAGTGATTATGAGGCATAATTTCAATTAATGCAAAATGGACATTTTTAAATATCTCCAATGGAAATCTTTGTGAACACAACATGGACTGTATGACTGCTGTTGAGAGCGTTCAGCCATAGAATTGGTGTATATTCCACAACACAAAGCAAACAGTGCAATAAATTAATGATTATGAAGGAAAATAGTCTTTGTTTTTTACCTGCTAGTGACTCAGAGGACATGCTTCCTTGTCTATCCATCGCCAGTCTCACTGTTTACACTGTTTACTCCTTCAGTGGTTGAGCAGCATATGTTGAAGTGTGCCGTAACTGAGGAGAAAGAGTGAGAGAGAGAGAGAGAGAGCGAGAGAGAGAGAGAGAGAGAGAGAGAGAGAGAGAGAGAGGCTTTGATGAGAAGTGCGTTTGTGCACAGTGCCTCAGGGCTATTGGCAGGCGACTGAAACACACTTTATCACGGTGGTGATTTCAGCTAAGCTTACTCACACACATCTCTCTCTCTCTCTCTCTCTCTCTCTCTCTCTCACTATCTCTCCACTCTCTCATGTCCTTAAAATCACTGCCAGCATACATGCAAATACACATAAGCACTGGATGTCACATGTCAAGGGCATGGTGAGTGGCACTAAGAGAGGACATGAATTAAGAAGTACGAATTAAAAGAAGGGAGGAAAAGATGATGATGAAGGTAAAAAAGCAGAAGTAAAAGAACAAGAACAACAAGAAGAGACAGAGTAATTGCAAATACACGTGCATGGTGTCTTACTTGTCACGGACTCACCTGAATCAATGCCTCTCCTTTTGGGCTCGAATTGGTATACATTCAAATTGTATACTGTATAAATACACAAACTCTAACAGATATTGCACTTTCATACAATGTAAATTCATCAACACAACCATTAAATAGTGCATCTAACATACAAATTAAATGTACAAGACAAATCTAATGACTGTAATTAAATCACAGGTTTATATTTGTTATATAGCTAATTTACGTGGTGAATGTACTTATGGGGAAGCGTAAATACGTAATCAAATCTTAATACATAACGGATTTAATTGTGCTTTCACGCTTTCTGTATACGGATGTTCATTTAATCAATAAGGCAGTCAATACATTTTTTAACCACTGGAAAGTCTTCGAGTTATGGCTTTTTTAGAACTGCTGAAGGAAGGATTTCATTAGTAGTCCATTTTCTCTGGAAGCTAAATATTTTGTTTACTAATATAACACAATGAACATCTGACACTTAAACGAAATAATTATTCATATGAAAAAAATTAATCAGAATAATACGTTTAGGTTAAGGGTAAAGGTTTCTTGCTTGTTTAGAACATCTGGTTTTGCCAAAACTATGATGTGGCATATTGGCAAAATTTGATAGACAAATCTTGTGCTTATATTTTCTGTGTCAGAGATTTTAATGTCATCAACTGTTAAACTTTAGTAGTAATCCTCAAATTCTTTAAGCACCATTGGAAGCATTAACATAAATGCATTGCCTTTGCATCCAAAGCTCTTCATATATGCATTGCTCTAAAACTTTGGCTTGCGTTTTTGTGTGTGTGTGTGTTTTGTTTTTTTGTCATTTTTATTTTTTATTTTATTTGGGTGGGGAATTGTTCTCTTGTACTAGAATTCTAGGTCGGTCTCAGTTTTCTAGGTCTAGCTCCTTAGGGGGTCTGGTTTGTCCCAGTTTTAAGTTTATTATGTTCTGTTTTTGATGTCTGCCCACATTTTTTTTGGGAAATGCATCATGAATT
This sequence comes from Silurus asotus, assembly GCA_024362625.1. Classification (NCBI taxonomy): domain Eukaryota; kingdom Metazoa; phylum Chordata; class Actinopteri; order Siluriformes; family Siluridae; genus Silurus; species Silurus asotus. Next base: position 2,779,482 of record MU583213.1, on the reverse strand, counting down.
TGCTACATTAATATTTGATTAGCCTTTGATAATTGATGCCATATAAAAAAACAAACAAACAAAAACTTTTTTAAAACCTGCTGAAGGAAAAATAATTATTCTACAGTAAAATTGTAATATAATTGTCTTTTCAAGGATGACTCCTCCCCCTTCAGCAGGACATCGACGGTCAACGAATGTTTTCAATAATAGACTGATGTAAATCATTCCAAAACATCTCACAAAACATTTTAAATGGAGGGAATATCTTTTGGAAGAGCATGTTCATTCCTCTAGTACAACCTGAAAAATACAAGTTGGCTAATTTTCCATCATACACACCTAGAAATAACATTAGAAGTTGAAAGTACATATAAAGACTACCATATACCATCCTACTCGTATATCATCACACCCCTAGGGTTGTTCCATGTTCGTAGGTTTTTCCAGTGGCTTTAATCTTTAACTAAGTTCATTATCTGATCACTAACCTTGTACCTGGAGATCTATCATGGAATAAACATTCAGTTCCAGCCCAAATCCACCATAGTTAAGACGTCTAAGGTGCAGCATGTGTTGAACCATTTTAAATTAGATGCCTCTGAATTATTAAAGCAGGAATATTTTAAAGGAAATACCATTGATTTTTGTTTTGTTCGTGCAACATTAGCATAGAGAATGTGCAGTGAAGTGATTGTTCTGTATGACTGACCATTTCTCTATAAATAAACGATTCGAAGGAATTATGGAGGCAATAAAAGGCAATTATTTGTAAACATGAAGAACAGTCCGTTCATTTCTGTCATTTTTGACAGCACTTATATCAGTTCCACTATATTCCACACAGATTTCTATATGTGTTTTTTCTCCATTTTAATCTGGGTTTGCTCGCTCGGCACTTCTTACACCAGTGAGCTTTTTCATTTAATGTGTAATTGGATTTCTAAATGTGTAATTTAATCTAGCTGTTATGAACTCAAGTTAAGAACACTTAAAAATAAATAAATATTATATACATATACACACACACACACACACACACACACACACACACACACACACACACACACACACACACTATATTTCCAAAGGTATTGGCTCATCTGGTCATGTGTGGTATGTGATTTTTGAGCATTGCATTCCACGTTTAGTCCCAATTTGATCTTATAATTCCCTCCACTCTTCTGGGAAGATGTTCCACTAGATTTTGTAGTGTGCATATGGATATTTGTGTTATCAGCCACAAGGGTGTAACGAAAAGCAGATACTGATGTAGATGAGGAGAACTGGGGTCTAGTCAGTATTCCAATTTATCCCAAAGGTGTTCAGTAGGAATGAGATCAAAGCTCTATAGCAGGCCACTCAAGATCTTCCTCTCCAAAACATGTAAACCAGATCTTCAAGGAGCTCACTGGTTTGGGTTTCCAAGTTCAAGTGAATGCAAAATTCTATTATAGCGCTTCTAAAGATGCCAGTTGAGAGCCTCCGGCTTTGTGGTAACAGTTTGTAAAAGAACCACATATAGCAGGAAAGGTCAGGTGACCCAATACTTTTGAAAATATAGTGTGTATGTATATATAAATTGACATTTATATGTCAAAATTGATGCAGATTTATTTTAACAGCACTCATTTTATTAAACCGATTTGATTTATTTATGCACACATCCGGCAATTAAAACCATCCATGTGGAAAAAGGGCAAAAGTTCAATTTGATATCCTGATGATTTACATCATTTAAAATGCTATAATTAAGATAAGAATATTTTGTCTTCATGCTTAATGTTTAATTTGGTTTCACAAATAACCAACATACATATTGTATCAGGATTCAAGCTAATAAATGTAGGATAGAAAGGAATTTGAGCCCCAATAAATTCCCAACAGGGGTTAAACTTGTAATAGAATAGAATATAAACTGTAAAAAAAAATACATTATTATATATACGTTATTAGTGTGTTGTTTGTTGTTCGGTGTTAATAGTGGTGATGTTTGTTGTTATTTTTGACGTTATACAATTGTTAGTTTGAGCTTAGTGGTTAAAATGTGTTATTTTGTCTTAGTCAAATTGTAGCTCACTGGATGAGAAGTTCGACTTTTGACTGGAAGGTCAAAAGTTCAGATTCTAGCACCACCAAGCTGCCATTGCTGGTACTGCCACCTGAACAAGCAACTTCAGCTGCTCAGGTGTATAAATAAGGTAATAGTAATTTTGTATAAAGTTGTCTATCAAATGCCATAAATGTAGCTAACACACTTACTACACTTACTACACACTGCCAGTCAGTCTGTGAGTTGCCATAGCAACACACAATGCTTCAATGCTTTTTTGGGAACTATTTTTGCAGACAAAGAGCAAAAAGTAAGCCAATATTTGGCCATATTGGTTCTGAAATTTCAGTGACTATATACATTTTTTTTATTGAAAGCAATATCAAACTTGGACTGAATGTGTACTGAGTGTAATTACCTATAGTCCTTTGCCTTTGACCAAATTACAGGCTAAATTGTTGTTCTTGTTGCTTGATGATAATGGTTGGTAATGGTGGTGGTTGTTACTGAGTGTTTATTTATTAATTTATTTTCCCCACAGTAGTATATCATAATTTTTTTAAGATACATTTCTATTAACTTAAATTTTTTTAAATACATTTTTTTATTTACATATTTACTTCTTTACTAATCCCTATACCTTTTAAGGTCGTTGGACTGTTTATTTCCTTGCACGCAGGTCTTGGGCCACAATTTCATCTCAGTTCCTAGAGGTAGTTGTTATTCATTTTTATATAAGGATAATGTAATAAAAGATACACTTGTGGGTTAATATCGACCTCTGCTGGTAAAAGGAGGTTCTGCAGCATGTATCTAAAGTCTTCAACGTGATGACAGGAGAATCATCTTCTGACCTGTGAGTTTTGTTACTAACTGAAAATAAATACAATTATTGCTAGAAATCAGAGGTATATCAGAGGATACACTGTTCCATGTCTGATTGTTGAATGTGAATAATTGTGGAAGGGATTTGAAATTGAACTTGTGTTCATTTGTAATAATGTTTCAGTGTTTATATGTTAGATGAATACATAATTTGCATCATCCAGATTATGAACAAAATAGTATTCATAAATTGCATTGATGTGCAGTGAGGCACTGGACAGACAGAGCCAGATTTCATATATATGAAAAGATATGCTGTTATTATTGTAGCAGGGAAAATGGCTGCCTTTTTATTGTACTTTTTTAAAATAAATTGCGTAGACTATTTAAAGAAAGAAAGAAAGAAAGAAGAAAACAAGGAAAGAATGAATGAAAAGCTTTTTAACAAGTTACCTACATTATGGTCTAGTGCCCCTGGAGCAAGTATAGACCCCGCTCAGGGGCCCAGGGTGGCAGCTGGGCAATAGTTGGGCTTGTTTGATCAATAATCCACATCCTTAGACACTGAACTTCCACTTCTATAATGCATGGTGACAACATGCATATAAAAGGTCTACAAACAGCATATTGGTGATATTCACATTAACAGTCCCAGACATGCACTTATTCCCTGCACAATCCGATGTGAGACGATGCTGTCTGCACTCTGCTTTGCTGGGGATTTTCAGTCGCACACTGCAAATCAGCGATTTGACAATAAATTAATAACACAAATCAGCGTTGTTTAAAAATATTACAAAATTCACATTTCATTACATTTCGTTTTTAATTGGAATTTAACAGAAAATCAGTGGTGTAAAATATTTGAGTAAATGTACTTTGTTACTGTACTTAATACATTTTTAGATAGTTTCTAGTTTTATCGAATATCTAAGATACAAGCTAATTTTTTCCTTTCACCAGGAAGGAGGAAAAGAGAAAGGAGGAGGTTTATGGATCAATGAACATTGTCTCAAAGCAGCTTTACACAGATAATGTGGTAAAAAAATGAATAAGATGTTCTTTATAAGTGTAAGTTTGTCCCTGATGAGTGAGGCGGTGGCGACTGTGGCAAGGAAAAACTACCCGAGATGGCATAAGGAAGAAACCTCGAGAGGAACCAGACTCAAGAGGAAACCCATCCTCATCTGGGTTGCACCGAATGTCCATTTATCACAGATATATGATATTGTGGGGTGCAGTGATGGTGATCAGAAGCAAACTGAATGAATAATATCCTTTATCACACATCCTTCACTGAAGTAGTACAGATACTCATGTTTTATAAGACTCTGGTAAAAGTTGATGTACTGACTACACTTTTTTACTCAAGTTATTTGAGAAGTAAAGAAGTTTGGGCTCTGACATGTGCGTAGCCATTACTATTACCTGTTTTAGTGTCATGCTGGTACCTGGACCTCACATCATATTAATGTATGAATACAAAATAATTTTAAATTTTGTTACCTCATGAATGTTTCCAGGCTGAACATCCACCATACAGAACACAAGCAGAGAAGTAATGATGTTGATCGGCTGATCAGGAATGTCTCATGTTTACTTCATTACTTTTCATCTCTGCCACATCTGCAGCTTGTGAGCAATTTTTTATTAATACTGGCCTTATTTTTACTTCAAAAACAGTTTGAATAAACACCAAAAACATTAAGACACATACTTTGTTGATGTAGAATAAAAAAAAATCACCTCTCAGAATGAGTGGTGCATCAAATCACAGTCAGAAATTTGGTTTGACTTTATCGAAAATTATTTACTTTCATTTTAATCGTTCATTGAAGAATATCGGTCATTTTACTTTGTGAATATTGTGATTTTAGTCAGTTAAAGGCTCCTTTTTGAGTTTGCTTTACTTCTTTGTATTTTTTGACTGACTTGTTTAATCTTGGTTTCATTGTGGCACGTTGGAGAGATTGTTGTGTTCATTTCGCTTGTGTTGAAGTTTTTGTGTTTTTGACTTTTCGCTTACATGTGTCTTAGTGTTGAGAACTAGTGCATCTTTAATTTAGTGCATGTTTAATATAAGTCAAATTGATATGAAATCACGAGATCACTACAGGAAGTAGGACTTTGTTTGTTTGTTTGTTTGTTTGTTTGCTGTAGCCCTCTTCCAGTCCCCGCTGTAGTGTGTGTTGTTCTCGGGCGCGCGGCCTACACTCCCCAGCTTGCACGTGAACCTATGACGCCACCACCGCCAACACCACGGACGCGCGCGCTCCACCTGGCGGCCGTTAAGTGGTGTAGCGCGCTCGCGGAGCATCACCAGGGAGCTGCGGCGCGCGCATCTGCAACGTCCGCGACGCAGGTAGGCTTCGTTTTGTACAAAAACAATAATAAACATAAAATATTAAAGATAATAATTGAAGTATTGCCACTTATACGAACAGTTTTAATTCGGTAAATGGTCGCGTCATGCCGGTCGTCAGTGACACCGGCTCACACTCACTTCAGCCCACTTTATGTGTGTGTGTTTGTAAAGGTCGTGTGATGAAGATGAAGAACCGGAATTAACCGGTTTTAGCGAGAAAACCGAGGTGATGTTCATTACTGTGTGTGAGATACTGAGAGGTTTATATCGTCATTACACTCCCACACACACACACACACACACACACACACACACACACACACACACACACACACACACAGCGGCGTGGTTTAATGTGGAGAGACCAGACTGTGTGGGAGACTGCGGGAAATATCTCCACTGTAAAAGCTCCAGGAGCTGCATCACTGTTTCATTCATGGGTTCCTCTGAAACTTCCAGCCAGAGAACCTGCACCATATCATTTCAGCTTAGAGCAACTTACTGCAGGTGAATATGATCCTGTTTCTTTACTCGTTTGTGTTTGTTTGTTTGTTTGTTTGTTTTTGGTTATTAATGACATTTTATGTATGTGCTCATTTGATATATTAGTGTATATTTATTTATTTGTTTGTGTTTGTTTGTTTATTTTTTTATTTATCTTATTCACTAGTTTGTGTATTTATTTACTTATTTACTTTTTGTTTATTTATTTCATTTATGCAGTTATTTAATTAAAAATGTAACAAACAAAAAAAGAAAGAATCCAAATCAGTTATTGGACCTTTACAATGCAAACACAATGCAATTTTAATTAATGAATTAAATTATTATTTTTTCCCTCTCAATTTTTTTTTTATGCATGTCACACACACACACACACACACACACACACACTCACACTCTCTCTCACTCTTTCTCTCTCTCTCTCTCTCTCTCTCTCTCTCTCTCTCTCTCATTTATATTTACAGATAATTACGTGTAGTAAGTCAACGTTTTTAATATTTGTATTAATGTATAAGGTAAAAGTGGAGAACCCAAAGGAAACAACCATGAGAATATTAGAAACTTGGTAACAGGTTTGTTGGACATGGCCACCATTATAAAGCTGTGCAGTCAGGAACTGCTTGCTGGCAGAGGCAATTAATCTACACTACATTTAAGGCCTTTTTAGGTCAAAAACTTGTCCTTTTCTTCTGTAATGTGTAGTTTGTTGGCGTGTGAGATTTGTGTGTAATTTGCCCTCCTGGATATTGCTGATTGCTGATATGTTGTGTTCAGGTGGCATCATGAGAGTGAGAAAATGCTGAAAGTAGGTTACTGTAGACGTGTGTATTAAGAAAAGCCTGTTAATATGATGAGGTATGTTGTTTACAATCAGGACCTCACCTAAGCTCAAGCTGTGACAAAGCTAATTTCTAAAACCAGAATCAGAAATCGATTTATAACCAAGTGTGTTTACACACAAGGAATATGATAATATCAACAGGAGCTTCCAGTGCAGGAGAAAAAGTACAGACATGATATAACAACAAAATAAGTAGAACAGACAATTAAATAATGCACTATATACAGAAGTAGAAATACTGTTAAAAACCAATGTACAGATTGTGTGCAGTTTATAAATGTACCATTTGGATCAAATTTAAATAATTTGATATCAACAAATCTGACAAGCTGAAAGCTGTTGTGATATACTGTATTTATGTATGAATAGATTTGTGATATTATTATCAGTCCTACTCTTATTTATATATTTATTGTAATAAAAAATGTTTATTTCCATTTTATTTAGTATAGAACGACTATTTTGGAGTGCCTACGTAAACTAACAGACTTAAATGACAGTGCTAATATGGAAAATTGATGCATAGAGACGATTAACATTACACAAGCGTACTCTTTAAAGACAATCGTAGCGTTTGGTTTATTTGTCAGTAGATATTTATTCATTACACTCTGTTGGAAAGCGTGTTATTTTGGTAACCGTATGCACCAACACAGAACAAGGGACAAAGCCAAAATGCAGTGTTTTATTTTTTTTATAGCTCTGTTTTAAAGCTGCTTATTATAATAATAGGGAGCAGTAGCCACCCTTTGTAGTTTTACTGAAAGCATCTGTGAAAACTTGCCATTTCATTTTTTTAATAGGCACTGAAAGGGGTTCAAGATGGAACTCGGGTTATGACAAGGCTGCTATTTTTATAGAAACAAATCTAACCACATGCTGGGCTCATAAACATCATGGGGGCTTTAAACTATTTAAAATAGGCTGAAGCAACTGGAGCATCCTTTTCCTTTATAAACTCCATGTAGGCGTGTGGGCCAGGCTTCGACCTCGCTGTTTCTAAGTAAACCGCAGCATTGCCGAATCTTTCAGTCTGATTGGTTCGCGGGTTATAAATCAATAACAGTGAAGCTCAGTATGTTTTTTACCCTGTGAAAGGCTTTAGTGCCGATGACCCCTGCTCTTACCAGTTTCTCAGCACCGTGATAAGAGAACAACTTGAAGAACAGAGTGAGACTGGAAAAGGAATGACTGGTCTGTGCATTGGCGTGTTGTTGGAGGAATAAAACATTTCAGAGGACGCTATTATGGAAAGATAATCAGTTTAGGGGTGGTAACAGTTACTCTGATTCAAGTCTGGCCACATTACACTATTCTATCGTTGATCATTTTTCTATAAACATCACATCTAATTCTGGTGTTCTGGTCTTTATTCTGCTTTTATCCAGTGGGACTTTTGTTATTCATCTGAAAATAGGTTTAGACATAACCTTCTGTCATTTTAAAAGCTTTCTGCAAGGTGAAATGTAATTGCATTAAAGACCATGCCAAGCCTTCCCAGTAGCACCTCCTCTTTCTTGCTTATTAAGAAAAAAACAGACCATCCAGATCCATTACAATGATAAGGGAATAGTCTATTCTCTTATAATGTGAATAACAAGCCTCTTTAGTTCTACCTGAAGGAAAATTCGGATTTTAGATATTCGAATTCTAGATATGTGTACGATGTTTGTGTATATATATCATCTCTTCTGTCATGTTTCCAGATCCCTGTCATTCCTCCCACTCACCACCAGAGTGCAACATGGCTACCAATCTAGTCATTGGACTACAGTTCCCAGAAGCCCCGGCCTGGGAACTAATTACAAACTCCTGGTTGTTAGTTTTGTCTATGGCAGCCTATGGTTCCAGGTTTCGTATTGCCACGTAGACCACATTTCATGTTTCATGTTCCACGCTTTAGTGTTTTCACGGTTTTGACCTCGGACTGTTTACTTACGTTAATGATTGGTTACTGCCTGCCACGACCTTTGCTTGTGTTTTGGATTACCCTTAGTCTATCCTGGGATACTTCTGTTTTCTGTTGTTGACCCTGCCTGTTTAAGTACTCTCTTTAATAAAGCCTACATTTGGATCCCTACACTGTCTCCACGCCTGTCACACCGTCGTCAAGCCAAGTCAACCATCAGGTTACAGAATACACATCCTCCACATAGGGCGACACACTTCTCCAAACGATGGATAAGCTGGAGGAGACAATCTTTTTGGCTGTTGAGGAAAGGTTTGGTAATCACCTTGTCATCGTCTTTAAAACATCTGCCACGAAGTGGTTTCTTTAATTGATGGTGGAGAAGAAGTCACTGGGTGTGAGGGCGTGGGTGTAGGGGGATGAGGCAAGTTTCACTATTTTGTGAGCTGTCATGAAGAAAGTGAACTCCCTTCATAAATATTCCACGATGCTTCGGTTTTGACCCTCTAGTGGCATCATGCGTTTCACAGTACAGTAAAAATTTCATTATTATTTTTATTTTTTAACTTAGTTTACCAGAAGTACAGCTAAAAAAAGGTCATATAAAACATCCCTTCTGTGACGGCTATGTTTGTAGGTAATTACAACCTTTACTTTCTCAAGCCAAGCTGTTCAAGAAGTGGAAATAGCTAGAAGTGTGTCACTGAGAGCTGTGCACTCTGCTTAGAACATGTTGTCCTAGTTGGAGCTGTATCACAGAGCTGTGTCACAGAGGGCTGCACATGAGCAGCATAGAAACAAATGAATTCAGCTGATCCAATTCTTATTTCTTTTCCACTAGGCATCAGTTGTCTGATTTTTAATTATGGCATCAGGTTAAATTAGAAATAAAAGATGTATTAATTAATTGAGGTGCGTGAGAGTGTTAACCTCCATCACCATCTTTTAGACACTTAAGCACTTCCTGCTTGATGTAGTCAAAAAAGAGACATTGCTCTGTTTGCAAGAAGGGCTGATTTAAAAACCCTTTATATACTCTGTGTAGAACTGTTGTATTTTAAGATGTGCCCTTATGGGGAACTACCGGTTGCTGTGATGCAACCTTATGAACTCTGTATCTATATCCCATACTCTATGTATACATTATATGGAAAAATGTTTGTGGACACCTGGCCAACAATAACATTTATATGTGCTTTTGGAACATATGCCGTTCCACATCCAGTCCCCATTTGCTGTTATTTGAACCTAAAACTCTTCTGAGAAGATGTTTCACTACATTTTGGAGTGTGCTTGTGGAGATTTGTACTTTTTCAGCCACAAGGATGTTAGTAAAGCCAGGTGCTGATGTACGGTGAGGAGGTGTGGGGTGCACTCAGTTAATTTAAAAGGTGTTCAAGTAGGGTTGAGGTCAGAGAACTATAGCAGACCATTCAAGATCTTTCATACACTTTCAACCCATGTAAACCATATCTTCATAAAGCTGGCTTTGTGCAGAAGGGAATTGTCATGCAGACCATCAGAAGGTGGATTTTTGATGGTATCTCCTCTTCATAGTCCTCTGGTCTTCCTGCTCCTTTTGGGGTCAGGGCTTACTTGACCCAAAATGGGTGGGCTCTAAGGCCTTTTCCTCTGGGGTTTCTCCAGAGGACATTTACATTGCTGGCCCACCCCTCTGACCTTTGCCAGGTCTTACAGCCTTGACCTTAGTGCCAGTCCTGGCCCCTCAGTCCTTCGACCTAGCTGTGCACATCCACACTAGGTAGGTATTTGTACATTAGGTATCTGGTGGTGTTGTACTCTCGTTCCCAAAGCGTTGTTGACGCAGCCCGAGTTCCAGGGTTACATCCTTACTTATGTAACCCTGGTTCCCCAAAGCAATGAGACGCTGCGTCTCGGTGCCACACTTTCTGCATCCCTGTGAGTGCTTTCTTCCCTCTATGAAGCTAGCGTGGTCTCCATCGCATGTGCTTTTGTGGCTTCCTGATCGCTGCATCATCCTGCGCTTACGTTGGAGAGATTACACACGTGGTTCAGAGTGTGGTCACAGAGGCGTTCCCAAAGCGTTGTTGACGCAGCATCTCGTTCCCTTGGGGAACCAGGGTTGCATTTGTAACCTAGAAGCTGAAAGTGGATTTTTTTATGAAAATATAGTAAAACATATTTATGAAAGGAACCTGCACATGTAAATTCTGCAGCTATTATATTGAGGTAAATGTTGAGGTTTCCTTTTCTTTTAAATCAAACTTCATGACCCAGAAAAATGCAGTAGCTTTCACATTACATAATAAATGACTTAGTAAAAGTAAATTTAACACAAGTAAAAGCCATCAGGAGCCATGCAAGTTTCTCGTCCGAATGAAAATGCTTTCAGTCTTTTAAAGTACGTGTTCAAACATGGTTGAAACTATTGATAACCCTGCTCATCCTTTGTGCTCATTTAGTGTTTTCATAAGCGATGGATGGGAAAATCTGTTTTACAGTCATGTCGTCCACTTCCTGTTCCAGGGCTCATTACAGAAACTGAATGAAGTGCATGTACAAACACATATTCGCACACTCAAGGGAAACAGACTGGCTAAAAATAGGCCTCTGGAAAAAAATGGGGCTGCGCAAGGAAATTGGCTGTGGGTTGTCATCAGTAGCGCAGATGTGTGTGTCTGAGGACATCAGCTGTTTTTTATGTCCTTTACATTCAGAAGTGTGTGCATTTTCTGCCTCACTGCACTGTAATGAAATATACGCTGTACATTATTAACAATTCAAAGCTCCAAAATAACGTAACCTGGAATAAAGAGAGAGTTCTGGTAGCGTGTGAAAAAATAACAATGTGTTGAAATAAGCAGGTGACTCAGACCCCAGTTTGCCAGTCCAAGTTGAGCAGGAAAGTTTTCTATCGTGTCAACCACAAATAAAAACAAATAAAATTAAATGAAAAATTATCAGACTTTTTAGAGTTTCAAAGGACATTTTTGTAGTCATGCAACTGTGTTTTTCTCATTTGTTGTTTGGTTCTTATTTGACGTCAGATAACTGCATCGAGAACCACAATTTAGATAAAAAACGGGCAGAAATGGAACTGGGCCTGGAGAAATAAATGCTCTATATTGCCTAAAGTTTGCCGAAACCTGGTTATAAGTATGTGCTTTTTCAGCATCACATTCCACATTTCGGTGCAATTTGCTCTATAATTCCCTCCACTCTTTTTGGAAGATGTTTAAATAAATTTTGGCTTGTGCTTGTGGAGATTGTGGGGTGCAGTCAGTGTTCACATTTATCCCCAAGATGTTTAATAGGTTTAAGGTCAGTGCTCTATAGTAGGAGATCTTCCACTCCAACCCATGCAAAGCTTCATAGAGCTGGCTTTGCCTACAGTTGAAGGTTTGGAACCGGTTTGGGTCTTCTAGTTCAAGTTAAAGGAAAATTCATCACTCAGCATTCACACAATACACATTATAGTAATGATGAGGAAGTGATTATAAGATTTATAGTGGCTTTATAACTAAAGATTTATTGTTGAAATTTGTCTACACATCACTATCTGTGTGCAGGTTTTAAATGATCCGTAAAGACAACTTTCTCTTTTCTATTGTGTGCTGCAGTGTTAGCATTGCCCTACATGCTATTCTCCCTTCTGCTGCAACACAACACTGCAGCAGAATTTAATATAGGCTAAACTCACTCACTACATGCAAGCCGTGTGTCATACCACTACTAACTACTGCACTGCACTGTGCTTATTAAGGCTGATCCCTTGCCTCATGTGAGCTTTGAGCTAAATATTTCTAACGTGATTTCTACAGCTACTTAGATAATACTTGATATAATTAGGCATATCAAGTAGCAGGTCTTGCTGAGCATGTTCACTGACAGAAACCTAGCAGCACTACTGCTTATCTCATCTATTTCATTCTATGGTTAGGACAGGAGAAAAATACACACATTTTTTACGAGTAGTTTTTATCAAAGTTGTGTGTGTATATTTTGGTTGAGTATGTTGATGAATATTAGTCACCTCTCAATGACCACGTCTGTTTATAGTACAGCTGAAAAACAGTGTCAAAGACGAGGCTCACAGCAAGCTGAAAAAATGCAATGGTTAAATTGCAGTACATCATCTACTACAGACCCACACTAATTGGTCCCCCTTTCAGAGGGTGCCATTTCTTTTGTCTTCATTAAATATCAAGTATCTAATAATATCTAATGTCTGGAATAGCTTCTGGATTGCTTTCTTTTAAAGCCATTAATTTGTGGTTCATATTAGGGAATTATTTTATATATATCCATTTACACATAATAGTTTTTTGTGAAATTTTAATTCGTTATCCGTGTTCTTTATGCAAATGCGTTGATTTACTAATTAATTAGTTCATATGCATTGTAATGAAAGAGACCAGTCATCAGCATATCTTTAATGGCACTGTAACATCATTCGTGGAATTTAACCAGGAGGTCTCTATACACAAGAGTTGGTCAGAATAGCACCAGTTGCAGTCCAGTCCAGTAGGATGTCTTTTGAAACACTGATTTATGAATTTTGGTGCTCCCTGTGACTCTGCGTGACTTCTGCTGGCAATTTCTCAAACTAATGGAGAGTATGTTATAACCCATATAAGCTACTTGCAGCCAGAGTTGAGCAATGGGGCCAATCTACATTCTGATGATTAACGCAGTGTCCTAATGGCATCTTTACAAATGCAGATTTCACACATTTACACGAATACATGTCACATTTCTGGCTCTTCGACTACCACTTTTATAGATCAGACCACAAATGAACCATTTTTTTCAAGAATAATTATTCTCTGGTAATATCAATGGGACAAGAACATTTAACATTTATTTTCTGACGGCTTTCCTCATTTCTGTATAAGCCAATCCAGATGTTCAGTAAGAGTCAGGAGTGTGGTGTACCGTCATCCTTGTTTGGAGCAGGATTTCCATTGTGAGTGCATTTATAGAGTCTTCAACATCTTCGGTTTTATTGTGTGGCAAATATGTGAATAAGTAATGTGTGACGCCTATAGATAGAGATATAAATCGATCAAGAATCAATAGAGTGACCGATTAAGTGAGGAAATTAATTCAACCTAGATGAAGTTTGATGAAGTTTGCAGGTTTAGTGTGATCTCTGATGAGATATTCTTGTTCAAATCACTTGTATTGCTTCATTGTTATTAAATGATCATTTGTATTCAACACAATCAGTACCAGCAGGTCTTCTGCAATCAGGTCTGAAGCTGAAATTAGACATAATCAGACATAATCAGCTTTAAATACAAAGTTTGGTGGGTTTTTTGTTGTGAAATAATCTTTTTTTCCGTTTTTCCTAATCTGTAACCCATTATTGAGTTTGATTTCACATAATGCAGGATGACCTATTTTCTATTGGAGTGTTTTAGATCTCTCTCTCTCTCTCTCTCTCTCTCTCTCTCTCTCTCTCTCTCTCTCTCTTTCTCTATCTCTCTCAAGATTGGGAATAACAGGGCAGATCTGTACCTCAGTGCCCAGGAGAACCGGCATGTTCCTTCCCTTCAATGCTGTTTCTAATTGCAGAGATAAGGACTGCAGGGAGAGGGGATGTGTTGCGATTTTAGCGTTCTTCATTCGTGCACAGAGAGAGAGAGAGAGAGAGAGAGAGAGAGAGAGAGAGAGAGAGAGAAGAAGAAGATAGAGACCACATATCCACTTCACACTCTTTGCTGATCAGAGAGAATCAGCGCTCTTAGGATAATTTGTTGTGGTGGTTCACGGACGATCAGCCAAAGGTATCTGATTTCTTACTCTTTATTCCCTAGCGGCTTTAATTTCCGCGCTCTTTTTCTGGCGTGTATCGTGGCAAAGTTTAGTTGTCGTATTGTAGGCACAATGAGAGGATGTCATATTCCACTGTGGGCTAGTAAGTATGCATGAAAATTCCTCTCATGTTTATTTTAAGAACAAGCTGCGTGGGCAAAATATGCGACCTACAGTTACGCTAGGAGTTTCTCTCATAACCAAGTCCTCTTGAACACCATCTCTATTTTGTAGAAACTCAAGCCAGGTGTGCGATTTCGGCCACGATTTGATCGTCTGAGACAAATTCTTAATGATTCCTATAATCCAGGGGCTAAAATCTCTAGTCTTTGGTCCGTGGTTCGAAATGTTTCAGCATTCGAAACAGCAGATAAATCTTTTTTTCCCATCAGTGTCAGAAGATTTCTGAGACTTTTCTGCAGTGCGACTGCGTCCGTCAAACCAAGAACCAATAGGAGCGCAGAACCCGATGACACCATTAGCGCAACAACTTTAAACCACCTCAGGGAAAATGTTGTAACGAGTTATTGAGGGAAAAGGAGTGTTTGTATGTTGTTTTTATTTTCAATGCATGTCATGAACAAAACAAATGCTCCAGATGGTTTTTGTCTGCTGCTAGCTACCGTTTCGTGTTACGGATTGTTGACGTAAAAAAATTATTGTGTGTCATCGTACAAAACAAATTCTGACAATTTGTTTTCCATGACGGGCGACATGAAATGTCATTCGTTTTGTCTGATCTTAGTGGTGCAGAAGTTGCATCAGGTTACATGGCAGCTGATATGATATACACAGCATTTCCCGTGCAGGTTCTCTCTATGTCCAGGCCACGGGAAAGGGTTTCTGATCGACGATGCTGTTCACTTGATTGAAGCTGAATCTTGATTCCTGTGGTAGAGGCCTGTGCTGGCTGTATTTGGGTTGGAGCGGGTTGGAGGACACTGGAATGTGCACAGGAAGTGGATTGCATACTTGGTGTGCAAATCAGAGGCAGCCTGGGTGATTTTCTGTAAAAGTGTCATTAACACCGACCTCCCAGAGCAAACATTCGGCTACTGATCTTCAGAGGTGGAAAATAACGAATTACAGTATATTTTTTCACGTTATCAGATTTAGAAAACTTTATTGATAACATAGTTTGGTTGCAGTTGCTCGCAGTAAACGATCAAAGTAAAGATTAAAGTAAAAAAAAAAAGAAAATATTTGAGATTTTTCCATTTTTTTATATGAATATTATATTGCAGAAAAGTCCGACTACAATAATAGTTATAATAATACAACATACTACAATAAATGTTTTTGTAGTACTTCTACTTTTCAAAAGTAGTTTTAAAATCAGAAATTTAACTTTTACTAAAATATGTTTTGTTTCAAATATTATACTTGTACTACGTTTCAAATCATTTCCGTTACTGAGTAAAACAAATGTGAATATATTTCAGCACTCTGGAATCTCGTTATCATAAATGAGAATCTTTTTTTATTATTATTATTATTTTTTTTTTGCATTATTGCAGGTCATAAACTGTACTGTTTCTTTATTATTATTATTTAATTTATTGTTATCATTGTAATACACTATAATTTGAAAAGGTGTTCCTTTAACTGAAAACTAGTTTGAGATTTATATTCCCTCGACACTAGAAACCCCCACCTGACCCCCCCGCTGTTAAGGAACATTTTATTTAAGTAACAGTACTTTTACTTGAGTAGAATATTTTATTACTTTTTCCACCTCTGCTGATTTGACATATTTCTATCTGAAGAACCTGTTGGTTGTCTGGCTGCATAGGTACTGCAAAACAATCCTCTCAATCATGTGAAGCGTTTGACAAGTGAAATCCTGGTGTAAATTCACTGCAGTGTCAAGTGTCAGTTACCTTCCATATTTTAAATAAAAAGTGCTCGAATTTGACTAGTTTTCTTTTAAGCTGTGAAGAAGCAGTGCACTTTCCATTTGAGAGGAAACTGTTTAGGTACAGTAGGTTGGCATTTCGGGCGAAGTTTGCTCTCCCGAGACAACCCATTTGGCAGAGGGCTTCTTGGGTGTGTTCATTTGTATGACTTCTGAAGGCATTGCATTTTTAAAATCTGTGATTGTAGTCATGGATTGTAGTCAAGATTCTTTTTAAGATGCAGTCGATTTGTCCATTTGTTCTAAAGTAAATTTGCTCCCAGATTGTGTTTCGGGTTAGAAGAATTCCTCGCTAACACACTCATTTCACATGGATTAAACATACTATTCATAAGTTTCAATGTCATTTAAAAGACAGTCAATGCTTCTTGATCGATGATTCACGCTAAGATGCTATGCAGTGATACGCTCGCTGGTCGCGTGCTTGCAGCGCGCTCTTAGTGCGAGCCCTCGCTAGTTTCCGCTACTTTCACATTTTGCAGGAGATCAGAGGGGATGCTGGAAAAGTTGTAACCACAGGGGAGAAAGGGGTGGGAGCTCAAGACATCCTGTTTCAGCTTTATGACTCCAGCCTTCATGACTTGGCACTTTACCCGCCAGAATATCGATGTGCACACGCACACACACTCATTCACATGAGCAAAGCCAGGTGGAATACAGATGCTGAAGCCTTGCTGACGTGGTGTAACGTTACTCAGTCACAGACGCAGAGTTTGCACAACACATAGTGCTCTCTTGTGGCTAATTCTTGCCCAAATAAAGCCGTCTAGGATCCGTCCAGTTTATGTTGCTTTTGGAGAGGCGCTGTCACATCCAGTTGCCGCTCGCATTCGTTTTTGTCAGCATTTATTTAGTCTTGAGTACAAATTCTGGTATTTATTGGTCAAATCTTAGTTTCATTGATGCTGGAAAGTATTGTTTTTGACAGAAAAGCCCTGTTTTAATAGTAGCTAAGCCTCGTACCCTAAAATGCCCTCTGTGGTATATATGGTTAAAGAAGGATTACAGCAACACTACTCTTGTTTCTTTGTTTGACATTTAATATGGTATCGCGCTTCAGTAACACGACCTTCATCCGCCATTATAATGTGATTTTTTTTCCTGGGTAGGAGCCATCGTCCCCCTCTCGGCTTCAAGCCACAGCTGCTAGCAGAAAAGAGCGACAGATGCTCACTCGAACAGTGAGGCCCTGAAAAGTCGACGATGTGTCGGCTTTCAGCGCCGGCGTTGGCTGTGCAAGGCTGCAGAAAACTATTCAATTCTTCATTCGTCATGTGGGAGGCAGCTATTTTTGAGCCAAGCGCCATGGCTGGAAAACAGATAAAGAACCTGAATAGATTTGCAGAGGATTTCTTCGGTTTATAGAGTTTTATGTGTGTAAAAAAAAAACGATTTTACAAACCAAAATGACGCAGCCCCGTGGCTGCATTTGCTTTTTTGTGCATTTTCTTTCCCGGAATGAGACTCGGGAGGATACCATTGTCCGTAGGCTGCAGGGATTTCAAACAGCTCTTTCAGAAATGATGCGGCCTACGTCATAGAGAATAGAGAGTCATTCTTCTACGCTGGAATTGTGTTGTGTTGTGTAGTGTAGTGTAGTAACGCTGAATGCTAGCGCTATCCTTTACGCCTCAGCTTTGATGTCTCACTCGAGTAAACTATAGTAGTAGTAGTAGTAGTAGTAGTGGTGTGCTTTAAAAAACAAAAAATATTCTTTCAATGGGGTAATCATATATGATGATGCTCTCTAAATCATATGAAGACTTGCGAAATTCCAGGAATTTTCAAACCTGGAAACTTTCCATGGGGATTAATTGGAATGAATTAGTAATTTACAAAATTGTAGGTTAGCCTGTAAAATGTAGTTAAAATAAATATCTTGCAGGATAATCTTGGATGAAACAACCAGATTGAATGCAATTTCAGTTGAATTTCTACCCTGCACATTCATCAATCACATGCACACAGCACACTTACTGCAGCGCTACTGAGGCCACGCCCCCTACACGCACTGTAAAACATAACAGATCATTTCTTGAATCCTGCAAACAAAATAATGTAAACAATGTCCATCTTGGCGAGTATTCACCTAACGTACCTAAATCTTAGATCAATTTATGTTTTAAACTTTTTCTATTGTGCAACAAAATTATACTAACTAAATTTTTTATCTGTATTAGTTTGCATGCATGTCGGCTTATGAAAAAACCCTAAATGTTTATACTCAAGTTTTATTTATTTCTAATCAATTCTTATAAATTCACAAAAATTCCGGGTAAGTTTCCAACGTATATTTCTAAAATTTTTCAAAAATTTCCATGCAAAGTTTCCAGAAATTTATTGTGAATTTACCAGTTATTTTCCTTCACTTTGCAAACCTACTCATACGTTTATTTATTAAAAAAAAAAAAGGAAAAAGACCACCCAGGTATTTTATACAGTCCAGTCAAGGAAAGACCAACACTATATCCAACAATTTATTTCATGCTCTACAATGTGTAACAAGGAAACAACACAAGCCGAGTGCATCCCGAGCCACCAGCCCACTTTCCTCGGCCTACTTGTGTTAAGCCTTTTTTTTGTAACACACGACAGGTGGCTGTGTCCAGAGCGGCTGCGTCTGACTGGCCTCATTCCCACCGCACCGCCCTGCATTATCCAAGCTGCTTCACTCTCTTCTGTTCGTTCAGAATGTGAGATTAAGAGTTGCGGACTCAGTGCTGTCACAGCAGAGAGCTGACATTTCAAATAAACTACTCTATATAAAGTGCTGAACCACAGCTGTTCTCATCTGTCAGTGGATGCACATGTGGCAGAGCTAAATAAAAGCCTAATTAAAGACGTCATTGCCATCTGGGCATGGGAACTCCTTTAACCCGATTTTTGCAATTAATGAGCAACGGTCTAATTAGTTTAATGCGCTCTTTCTTTTATTAAACTCCTTGTTAGAAAGTGTCCTAAGAGGTTGGACAGAAAGCATGTATCTTGTTCAAAGCAGTTCTCGAAACAGGACGTGGCTCATAAAGATCTTTTCAGATTTCTCACTCATTAACCGCGGGAGGGGTGTGTTGAGTCTTGGTTCCGTGTTTGCAGTTAGCCACAAACTGCTTTTCACTCCGAATTGCAAAAACAACACTTTTCTGTTTCCATTCCCTTCTCCTCTCCTCTCCTTTTCTTCTATGATTGATTATGGTGTTGGTAAGGGTTAAATGCAAAAACTTTTTTCAACTGATAAAAAAATCCGTCAGCCTGTGGCTTCGGCTCTGGCTTCTTTGCTCGGCTTTTCACACGTCGTTTGCTTTCAGACATCACACAAACCCCAATCAGTACCAAACCGATCCCACGCAGGCCTTCTTTAAGAAATACATTTCATCAATACACAGCAGGAGAGCCTTCAGTGCACTGTGATTAAAAATAATAAATTCCCCCACAGCGAACTAAACCACAATGCACAGGGCTACAGCCTCAACTCTATTCTCAGATATCATGTATATATACTGAGCAGCGGTGGGAAATAATGAAGCGCAAATACTTCATTACTGTACTTAAAAAGGTTTTACTGGTTTAACACTATTTCTGGACAACTTTTTGCTTTCACTCATTAAATTTTTTCACAAATATCTCTACTTTCTACTTCTTACATTTTCAAACCAGACTCGTTACTTTAGTCTTAATCTATTCGGTGACATAATCGATATTATTTCTTCTCGTTGCATGCCGTTTTCAGCCCATCGAACCTACAACAGGCGTAGGCTAGTTTACGAAGCTAACACTGAGCAGGCAGAAGGCAAAAAAGAAATATAGCTAACGTGGATGAGAAAAAGGGAGCCAGCGATGTAAACATGACATGAAACATGTAAACATAATAAGAACAGAGACCTTCCCGTCATCATTCTCTGATTGTGCAGAAAACATAAGTATTTGTACATCTACTTGAGTAAAGGATGTGTGTACTTTTGTCACCTTTGAATCTGAGTGTATTGTATGTGTGCATTTAGTTTTGGATGCGTCTAGCAGACTATAAAAATGAATGGAATCTGTATTTGCATCCTCCCATTTAGATGACAAAGAGTGCATACAAAAAGAGGTCCCAGCCAGAGATTTGTTTATTGTTATGTATGTAAAATGTCCAAGCTCAAGTCCAAGTGGATCTGGTCTTATTCATCCTAGGTAGTGCATGTTTAGTGCTGTCTACTTGTCAGATTGACAGATTCTTCTAACTTTTTTACACCCACCAGGTGTAACTTTATGACCACTGATCAGGCTGTACTTCGCTCTCCACGTTCATCAATGAGCCTCATTTGCTCTTAAACCTGTCACCGGTTCACCACTGCTTCTTTCTTTAGACCACTTTTAGTAGATACTGAATACTGCAGACCTGGAACATGCCACAAGAGCTGCAGTTTTGGAGATGCCCTGTCCAGGTCGTCAAGTCATAAAAATATGGCCCTTGTCTAACTCGCTCAAATCCTTACGCTTGCCCCCATTTTTCCTGCTTTTAACACATCATCTTTGATTACAAAATGTTCACTTGGTGTCTAATATATCCCACCTACTAACAGGTGCCATGATGAAGAGATAATCAGTGTTATTCACTTTACCACTCAATATTCTGATGCCATAAGGTTATGCCTGGACATTCAGAATGTATTTATTTATTATTATTTTTTATTTTCATACTTTGCTATATGCTTTGTTTCTGTTTTTTTCTGGCATCACATCATTAAACAGGAAGAATCGGCTGAAACAAACCATTAGAGGTTTCTAGAAAATAAAAAAATCACCAAAAACACCTGAGCTCAGAGAAAATAATGGAGATTCCCAATTTAAAACATTTTGTCCACCCCATCACCAATTTGTTTTTGCCATAACTTTAGAACACTTTTCATTTTTGAAGTTTTGTCCTTTGGCTGATTTTGCACCTCATGGCTCAGTTCATCAGCGCACATTTAACACAGGAATGTGTCTCGAACCCCAAAATACACAGCATGCTTAGTTTACTTTCTGCAGTTAGATTGATTTAGGATCAAAATCACTTTTCCACTGCAATCAAACCGTGCTAGATTTCAACTAGAACTGGACCGAGACCACCGTGCTCAGACGGTCTGGGACTGGTGATTTGTGTCTAATTGCAGTGTATTTGCATGCTAAACTGAAATGAACCAGAGTGAAATGAAAAGCACACCAGGGTTTGATAGTACTTAATGAACTTTATTTAAATAAAAAAAAATGTTTATTAATTAATATTAAAGTGGTGGTGTTTGGTCATGACACTGCCCACCAGGCAATTATGTTTCTGAAGAGGATAATATGGACTAGTAGCAGGACTGTTGGTTATGTGCTGTCTGTTTAAGCCTGATAAAGGAAACGGTTTAAAAGTAGCTGAAACGTCCCAAACCTCTCTCTCTCTCTCTCTCTCATTTTTCTCTTGCTGCTGTAAAACTCTCTACTCGCTGCCTGCTTCCGGATCCTACTCAGGGTGAGGAGGTAGACATGGCATGCAGCCGTATCTCGTGGCTCTGTGGGCTGTGTTATGTGTTATGGGACTGTCTGCTAGTCTGACAAGCTGAAGCAAGGGTATTTACACAGAGAGGAGCCAGCAGCTCACAGCTCACAGCTTTCAGTAAGTACATCTCAATGCGTTCTGATTCTGTCAAGCGCACACCTAATATCTAATTTAAATTATATGGTGTTTCTAAGCGTCATCTCTAGTACATACGGGTTGTAACTCAAGGACCTGGCAATTTCTGCATTTAGCAGCCTTCTTTTTTCATTTCCCCGTCTATAGTTTCACATCCTTTAGTCATTGTCTGAACACTGTCTGGATATTCTTTCAGCAACAACACTGTAAGCAGCAATTGTGCTTTTATACTAATACATCAAATGTTTTTTCCTCAACTTCTACTAACGCGGACATGATGAAGCAACGTGCTATTTAAGCCATTGTGTTTCTCTGTCCTGTAAGACCAGGCTTAAAAACCGAGAGCAGTGTTAGTCATGACTTGCTTCCTCCCTCTCTTCCTTAAATAAAAACACTAGCAGGAAGTTAAAAGCTAGTTATTAAGTGAAGCCCAATCTACAACACTGAAACATTGCTACTATTATTGCCATCTGTGCCCAGGATTAAGGAGTATCAGAGCTTCTGTATCACGTGTACCTACATGGTAAGACTTCAGCATTTGCTTTAGTATTGTATGGTTAATTATGACAGATCAGGTAAAACTCGAGCTATCCATTTGTTAAATGAGCAGCTTCCTTACTAAACATGGATTTGAGAAGCTTCTTGGAACAATTGAACAAGTTTGGCTTTGATGACAGTTCTGTTGCCTATAACCAGATGTCAGGGGCCTTCAGATTCCGTTAATGCTGTCAAAAAGCATGAATTGTTGAATTGTCGACGGAATCATTTGACGAACCATTTAATAAATATCCTAAAGTTGTTAACAGCCGCTTAAAATTTATCGAAAGGAATCATTCAAAACACTAAAACAAGTTTTTATTCCGCCTAATTCTGGAGCTGTGACTGCCCAAGATATCAGGACTTAACAAATGTAGTTTTCTTTTAAGAATAGCAACAGGCTGTGTAAGTTTGTGATGGCGTACACCAGTACTCCCAATTTCTGTCAAAATTAGTTAACATACAGTATATCGAATATGTACTTGTATGAATGATATATTGATTGTTTCTCTACATGAAAACAGATGCCTGAAATATAGGGGGAAATATATATTATATAATATAATATAGGCACTGCAATGTTATTTAAAAGTGTGATATGGGTTTGTTGAAGGGAATCTGTCAAAGATGTTTTAGCATTTCAAAAAACAAGTGCTCAGAATGTTGCAATCCACAGGGTGCCATAGCGACCAGTATCTTAATATAGCACGACAGCAGCGTTTCGAGGCTGCAATTTGTGCTTCCCATGAAGTACACAGCATATGATGTTTTTGCAACGTTGCCCAAACTGAGAGTTGTGCACGTAGGGTAACTGCTGAACATGGGTTGAGTACATTGTGTTCTATTTTTTAAGACAGATATAGATTTAACTGTTTAAGGTCAGATTTCTAAATTGCATAGTATTATATGTACTATATGGCCAAATACCCGTGGTGTACTTCTTCCCCGAACTGTTGCCACAAAGTTTAAGGCACGAAATTGTATCAAAAATCTGATTATACTGTATGTGATGACGAAAAAATTATATTAGATTTTTTTTTAAAGTGTTTTATAAAGGTGATTTTAATTCAGGTTTTTAAAGCAAAAACTTGAGAAGGCAAAAAAAAGGCCTGTTTTACTGCATATGGTCTTGTCTCTATATTTTCTGCAGCCCAGATGTAATATGTTATCTATACAGGTATGTTCACTACTATAAGTACAATGCATTGTTTGATACAGTTTGATGCTACAAGCTTGGCACGTCTACTTGGGCAGTTTTTGCCATTCTTCTTTGCAGAATCTTTCAAGCTCCATCAGGTTGGTTGAAATTTTCAGATCTCTCCAGAGATGTTCACTTGGGGTCCAATTTGGGCTCCTGCTGGGCCACTTAAGGACATTCACAGAGTCGTCCTGTAGCCACTCCTTATTGTCTTGTCTGTGTGCTTAGGGTTGTTGTCTTGTTGAAAGATGGACTGTCACCCCAGCCTGAGGTCCAGAGCGTTCTGGAGCAAGATTTCATCAATAATGTTTAGGTACATTGCTGCATTCATCTTTCCCTTTATCCTGACCAGTCTCACAGTTCCTGCCACTAAAAAACATCCCCAGAGCATAATGCTGCCACCACCATGCTTCACTGTAGGGATGGTATTGGCCAGATGATAAGCGGTGCCTGGTTTTCTCCAGACATGATGCTTGGCATTCAGGCCAGAGAGTATAATCTTTGTTTCTCAAGGTCTGAGAGTTTTTCAGGTGCCTTTTGGCAAACTAAAGGCAGGCTGTCATGAGGCGTGGCTTCAGTCTAGCTATACTACCATACAGGCCTGTTTGTTGGAGTGCTGCAGAGACAGTAGTTCTTCTGGAAGTTCTCCTCTCTCCACAGATAAATGCTGGAGCTCTTTCAGAGTGACAGTCAGGTTTTTGGTCACCTTCAAGACTAAGGCCCTTCTCCCCAATTGCTCAGTTTGGCTCTAGGGAGAGTCCTGGTGTTTTCAAGCTTCTTCCTTTAATGGTACTGTGCTCATTGTGAGCCTCAATACAATCCTGTCTTTGAGGTCTACAGACAATTTCTTGTAGTTTAAGGCTTAGTTTGTGCTTTTATATGCACTGTTATCTTTGGGACCTTCTATAGACTGGTGTGTGCCTTTCCAAATCATGTCCAATCAACTGAATCTACCACAGGTGGACTCTAGCAAGTTGTAGAAACATCTCAAGGATGATCAGCGGAAACAGAATGCAACTGAGCTTAATTTTGAGTGTTATGGCAAAGGCTGTTAATGCTTGTGATATTTTTTATTTTTATTACATTTGCAAAGATTTTAAACACATTTTTCATGTTGTCATTATGGGGTATTGTTTGTAGAATTTTGATTCAAATAATGAATTCAATCCATTTTGGAATAAAACTGTGACATGAAAAAGTGTTTTCTTTTTGCACATCGTTAACCAACAATTGCGATATTATCGTACCTTTCCTTGTTTCATGAATGGTGAAGGGTGTAAAGGCCCAAAGTGAATGTTTTTGCCTTTGAATGTTTGGACAACAGTTGTGAGGGTTTGGAGAAATCTTAGCCCTTCCTTTCTCTCTCCATCTGTGTTTCAAATCACTAGAAGCTCGCTCGACCATGTGTCTGTTGTATACAAGACTCTCGATTACAGAGACACTCATGACTAATGGAGTGATGTGTCGCCTCACCACTTTGACCTTAGGTCAAGTAGGAATGCGTGTGTGTTTGATTATGCAATCCAAAATCTGATTCTATATAAATAAAAATGACACAATTTACATTATCACGATTGTTTTTTAGCCAATCAAAGCGGAATACCTCCAGGTTTCGTTTCATGCATGCTCAGCAAAAAAAAAAACTCCTAAATGACCGAGTGCACCATTGCTTTTTCCTAGTCTCTGAACTTCACGTCTCTAGAGATGCCAGCTGTTACTAACTGGGTCTGTGTACCTTTTCACCTCACCATCAGTCAAATCAATGAAACCAATGAGAACACACTTTCTCTTCCCTTTGTTCTCTAGTCTATTGCTTTTCTGTAGTAAAGAGCACTTACGCCTCTCCAGAGAATAGCAGTCAGTCCACTTTTCTCACATTACCTTCCCTAAGTGCACTAATGTGTCCTGAGTTCAGTGTCGGTCTTTTAGGAGAACTCTAACGTTGTTGAAGCCAACATTGGATTTTGTGTAAGCTCTCCACATTGACTTTGAGGTGTGTTGGTGCAAGTACTCGTGTCACTGATAGGAGTCACTGATACAAATACTTAAACACATTTCCTCTTTTTCCACACTTCCCTAAGTATCTTTTTGGTTTTTCACTTCCTCCATATTTTATATATATTTTTATTCCTTCTGTTTGTGTTTCTTTTTTTTGCGCATTTTCCTCCTTTTCGTTTCGAGAGAATTGCAGAACCTTTTTTTTTTTTTCTTGTTTCTAAACACACCCTGTTCTCTATGTTCACAGCCCAAGTGAGGAACCCCAGTAAAAGGAGAGAATCATGTTGAGAGGGGGCACCACCAAGGTGGCGCTGCCCAAGACGGGAGCTCCAGAGCGGGGCCGGCTGCCATCCTCCATCGGCCACGCAAGCGGCTCAACAATGATGAAGACGTCCCGATCGTCCAGCACCATCGCCTCGGACCTGCGACTCAGCCGGGTGAGAAATCTGAGAGACAAAAACATAAGCAAATCTTAAAAACTGCTTCATCCTCCGATGCAAAAAAAGTTGTACGTTCTTATTATACATAATTAAAAATCATGGTGGTTCGTAGTGTGAAAATATTTTACGCCATGTGCATAAGGCACAAGCCAAAGGCAAAACCCAATACAAATGAGGGTGTAAGTGGAGATTTACACATAGTCAAAAGAAACACATAGTCAAAAGAAATAAGAAAGAGAGAGAAGGAAAAAAAGGAAGTGGATGAGTAGAGAAAGAAAGCAGATTAGTCACAAGTCATTGTTTTATACGCAGGATACAGTGGGTATTAAAAAGCTTGTGATATGGTTCAGATTCAACATGTACACACTTTTATAAGATGTGAACAAACACACATTAAACCTGAATATTCTGCATGATATAATGGGAAAATTAGGTAAATAAAAACAGTGAACCCAGTACAGGACAGAGTCAAGTGACTTGCTATTAGATACAAGTACAGATTAGATTGTATATGCAGGTAAGAACATAAAAACATTCATAGCCCAATATCATAGTTGATTTAACACCGTTAGTTTTTTGAAACCAGGACATCAGGCATCCGAATGAAAACCGAGTGCGACGTATGGAGCCGGGAGTGAATTCGTAGTCGTTTATAAATTGCATTTGACAGGTGCCTGCAATCTCGAAGATTAAAACTGGCTGCTGCATGTGTCCACCCCGACCTTGAGCTGAGCCAGTACAGTTATTACAGGAAGAATTCATTTCAATTCCCTTTGAGCTGATTTTAAGGTAGCGAAAGCAGCTTCGCAGAAATACAGTCTGTTTTAAAACCAAAAATCCCACACGTTCAGACAAATGGACGAGTTGAAGCAAAAACGCTCTCAGGAAGAAGCCTTAGAGGGAACCCGACACAAAAGAGAACCCATCCTCTCCTGGGGGATGCTGGGTAATAGGATTAGAAATCATCACGCGTAAACAGAACATGAGAATCAGAAATGCAGTTTCCAATTTTTTTTTTTTAAACAATCAATCTTTCTATAGCCACATTGCAGTGTTTGTGACCAATGTGTATGTGTGTGTGTGAAGCTGAAGCGGGCGAGCAGTGATGATGCTTTAGCCAAGCCTGCTCTGGGAGCGGCAGCTCCAGCGTCTCGCCTGAAGAAGACTGTCACTACTGGAGCCATCTCCGAACTGGCAGACAGCAGACCACACTACCTAACAGGTAGGCAACAATATTAAACATTCTGAACTGGGGCGGGAGCGAAGGCTGGTCCATGTGGTCCGATCCAACAGACGAGCTCCTGTAGCTAAAATTAATGCTGTTGATGCTCAATAGGTTCAGGACTGTTTTACCAGCAGAAGGGGGACCAACACAATATTAGGCAGGTGGTCAGAATGTTATGCCTGATCAGTGTATATAGTACTATATAAGTTTCTATATAGTATACAACACAAACAAAAATTCTCAATCCACCTGTTTGAACATTTTTTAGTTTTAAACGTTTCTAAGGTTTACATTTAAAGAGGAATATAATAATATATATAAATATAATACCAAAATCTTAACAGATTGAAGATACAGTCACATCTAAAAGCCAATCATAGTTACGAGGTGGTATCAAAAAGTTTCGAGACTAGAAGCACTTTACTGATCTAATATCACCTTTAAAACAGTCCCCTCGCACAGCAATACAGCACTCACACACGCGCTTCGCGTCATTTCCTGTGTGGGTTCAGCGCCAACAGGTGACCTCATCTTCCTCTGTCTCATACATCATGTCCTGGATAATCGTGTTTTACCTCTTAAACTGAAAAAGAAAAAAAAGAAGAAAGTCAAGTGTGTTCAGCACCAGAGGGAGACATTTCCTTTTTTTATGGTAGTTACTCTACAACACACACCACAGCCTGTGATAACGACCCTGCAGCTGTTTGAAGATGTTTTTCTTGGACATCACTTTGGACCTGCTGTCCATTAAGCAAGCGTGGGTTTATTTGTTTGTGCTTTTGGTTCGATTCAATGTGGAAAGTAGGACTGAGTTTCCAGCATCAAATCATCGCAACAGAAAGCAGAGGATGCCTTTGATCAATGGGTGCTTTCATTGTAATTATTCTCTCATTGCCGAGAGTGTGTGCTTGCAGGTGTGTGTGTGTGTGTGTGTGTGTGTGTGTGTGTGTGTGTGTGTGTGTGTGTGTGTGTAGGCATGGTTCAGCACTTTTGCAAAGACTAAATGCTGCTATTATTACAGCAATGCATGAGAATTTGATTGTGTTTTTTTGCCCACAAGCATATTTTTAATTGAATCCTCCCCAAAACAGTGCAGTTTGTGCCCTTTTCAGATCCTAACACGTTTCATTTGTTTCGCCTAAGTCAATATATTATTATATATTTTATATTATTAAAGTCAGAATTTTCTATTATTGTAGAGAACAAGTGTACAGCTTGTAATGTATCTGAACACCAACATTTTTAGGTTAAAAATGTTTAATTTTTTTACATTTGTTGTTCTAGTTCTTAAATAATTTTAAACAGTTCTCAATATTTTGATGTAAATGCCCTTTAAATGCTATTGTCGCTTGATCTGACATTTAACTCAAAAAACATCTAAATTAAGCATTTATGTCCTCCTGACAGAGCATTGCCTCATCATCTAATGCATCATTATGTGTAGATGAACTGCTCTGATTCAGCACAATGTCTAGACTCAGGTTTGAATTAAAAATATTTGGATGATGTGCACACACCTTACAGTTAAGCCCAAGCCTGCAATCTGTCTGTCAGTGCCCTGTGTGAACACATGGAGCTTGCAGTAAACTGTTTTGTGGTTACATTTTCTTTCAATAGTTATTTCCTGAATGTTCTTAATGTTCTAAATGAGAATTTTCACACAGGTTCACCTATGCTCTAAAATCTGCCGACTCAGATCATTTGAAAGATTTCCCCTGTTTTTTTCCCAACTGGCTCCATGTTTGTTCTACGATCTGTTTTCCGTAGCCCTAAAACTAAAAGGATTACAATAAGCAAGTCTTGGATTCAAACATTTGTTACACAATGAACAGATGGCAGCTTTCGCTTAGTTACCAGTGTTCTGCACGATTACTAGGTCACGTGATAAATATGGTAATGCACATTATAGACAGCACATGAGATTTATTGAATAAAGTGATTTGTTTGTCGATCTGTCGATCTGTCTGTCTATCTATCTGTCTATCTATCTATCTATCTATCTATCTATCTATCTATCTATCTATCTATCTATCTATCTATCTATCTATCTAGAGTAACGGAAACCAGTGAACAGGTGAATTTGACACTGTAAATTAGCATATAGATGCTTTTTTACCCAGAGGTAGGATTAAGTAACGCATTAAAGCACAGTACCAGTCACAAGTTTGGACACACCTTCTCCTTCAGTGTTTTTATCTTTATTTTTATTATTTTCAGCACTGTACATTAATAACGAAGACATCCAAACTATGAAAAAGAGTATATGGAATTACGTAGTAAAGAAATGTTGCTTCTTTTGCTTTGATGCCTTGCACACTTTTGGCATCTTGAGTAGAAGTGCTTGTTGGCTGCTTTTCCTTCACCCGCCGGTCCGACTCTTTCCAAACCATTGCAGCTGGGTTTAGATTGGGTTATTCTGGAGGCCAGGTCATCTGATGCTGCCTTCCATCACTCTCTTTTTTGTGGACAAATAGCTCTTACATAACCCAAAGGTGTGTTTCGGGTAATTCTGTTGGAAAACAAATGATGGTCCCACTAAGTACAAACAGGATTGGATGGCAAAATGCTGTGGTAGCCATGTTGGTTAAGTGTGTCATCAATGTTGACTAAGTTACTTACAGTGTCACTGGCAAAGCACCTCCTAGTTCATGTTTCACAGTGGGAACTATAAGTTCAGGAACCGTACGTTTTCACTCTGTATGCATAACTAAGACAGAGGGGTTGTAACCAAAAACCTCAAATTTGGACTTTACAGATCAAAGGATTTCTCTCTGCATTCTCTTCTGAACAGTGGATGTTAAAGTATGTCTGAACTCTGAGAAGCATATTGGCGGTTTCTGAGGCTGATCATTCTAATAAACCTATCCTCTGCAGCAGAGGTAGCTCTTAGTCTTCCTTTTCTGGAACGGTCCTCACGAGAACCTTTTTCATCATAGCATTTGATGGTTTTGGAGATTGCAATCGGGGGAACATTTAAAGTTCTTGACTTTTTTTGGATTGACTGACCTTTTTTTCTTAAAGTAATGATGGACTTTTTGCTTTACTAATATTGATTTGTACAGTAGTTGCACTAACAGAGCTATTGACTCTGCACTCATATTAAGTAAATATTAGGAAGGCAAGAAATGTCTCAAATTACCTCTTAACATTGCACATCTAAGAATTAAAAACCATTCCAGGGGACTATCTTGTAAATTTATTAAGATGCCTTGATTTTGCAACTCTGCGTTTAAGCCTAAATCTAGCTACTTTGCATAATCGAAAATATGAGACATATTTTTCTGTTTGTTTCATAGTTTGAAAGTCTTCAGTATTATTTTACATTGTTGAAAATAATAATATAATAATAATACAACACTAAAGAAGAAGGCGTGTCCAAGCTTTTTTCTGATTTTTAAACATGTGTATCATATATGTGCTTTGTGAATGCCATATTTAGGTCTGACAGTTCAGATGGAAAGTGGACAAGCGCCGTTAAGCAAATGACTCGGTTCAGCTGCCAATAATATCTAAATATAATTTTGTCCCATCCAATCTGCTGTAGGTGCTGCGGCACAGCAAACCACTGTTTACAAATGGGTGAAACAAAAATAGCGCCGTGTCTAAATATAAGTTTGGAATACAATCTCTTTAAAGTGAAAGGGTTTCATTTTATCTTGAGAAGTGAATTTCTTTGACAGTAGGTAATGATTATGATAGTTGACGGTGTGGTGAATCCAATTCAGACCATTGCAGAGTGATAAACAAGACAACTCCCAGGCTTTTAGAACCAAACACACCATTACTGTGTTGCAGGGTAAAAGGGCTGATACTCATCAGATTATGACTTTCTATTCCTTTTAAATCTGGAACCTGTTCATTTCAGTGTAGTTTGTGCCACACGGCAGTACGCTATCACGCCACCATGACATTAAACACTTGTTTGAAATGTGTTGCCACATTGTGTGGGTCATATTAATATTATTTGATGTTCAGTCTTTCGGTTCGCCCTCGGTTTAAGGGGACGTTTACTTCACTACAAGTCAAATATCTTACTTTTTACTCACTTACATTTTGTGACCAATCAGGGTAGTGCTCTGTTTTAAACTTGTACCGGTGGGCAGTGGCAGACCCAGCCACCCAGGGTGCCACCTTTCGGGGGGGGCAGCAAGGGTATCTCTTAAGGGGGGTTTTAGCAAAAGATAGTGGAAGCTAATGCATTTAGTAAAATAGGTTAATAACAGTTTATGACTCAGGCTTTGCTGTGCTGCCTGCTACGCTTTTACACATCAAGCAACAATATTACTTTTAGCTGCATAACATTATACAGGGAGTGCAGAATTATTAGGCAAATGAGTATTTTGACCACATCATCCTCGTTATGCATGTTGTCTTACTCCAAGCTGTATAGGCTGGAAAGCCTACTACCAATTAAGCATATTAGGTGATGTGCATCTCTGTAATGAGAAGGGGTGTGGTCTAATGACATCAACACCCTATATCAGGTGTGCATAATTATTAGGCAACTTCCTTTCCTTTGGCAAAATGGGTCAAAAGAAGGACTTGACAGGCTCAGAAAAGTCAAAAATAGTGAGATATATTGCAGAGGGATGCAGCAGTCTTAAAATAGCCAAGCTTCTGAAGCGTGATCATCGAACAATCAAGCGTTTCATTCAAAATAGTCAACAGGGTCGCAAGAAGCGTGTGGAAAAACCAAGGCGCAAAATAACTGCCCGTGAACTGAGAAAAGTCAAGCGTGCAGCTGCCAAGATGCCACTTGCCACCAGTTTGGCCATATTTCAGAGCTGCAACATCACTGGAGTGCCCAAAAGCACAAGGTGTGCAATACTCAGAGACATGGCCAAGGTAAGAAAGGCAGAAAGTCGACCACCACTGAACAAGACACACAAGCTGAAACGTCAAGACTGGGCCAAGAAATATCTCAAGACTGATTTTTCTAAGGTTTTATGGACTGATGAAATGAGAGTGAGTCTTGATGGGCCAGATGGATGGGCCCGTGGCTGGATTGGTAAAGGGCAGAGAGCTCCAGTCCGACTCAGACGCCAGCAAGGTGGAGGTGGAGTACTGGTTTGGGCTGGTATCATCAAAGATGAGCTTGTGGGGCCTTTTCGGGTTGAGGATGGAGTCAAGCTAAACTCCCAGTCCTACTGCCAGTTTCTGGAAGACACCTTCTTCAAGCAGTGGTACAGGAAGAAGTCTGCATCCTTCAAGAAAAACATGATTTTCATGCAGGACAATGCTCCATCACACACATCCAAGTACTCCACAGCGTGGCTGGCAAGAAAGGGTATAAAAGAAGAAAATCTAATGATATGGCCTCCTTGTTCACCTGATCTGAACCCCATTGAGAACCTGTGGTCCATCATCAAATGTGCGATTTACAAGGAGGGAAAACAGTACACCTCTCTGAACAGTGTCTGGGAGGCTGTGGTTGCTGCTGCACGCAATGTTGATGGTGAACAGATCAAAACACCGACAGAATCCATGGATGGCAGGCTTTTGAGTGTCCTTGCAAAGAAAGGTGGCTATATTGGTCACTGATTTGTTTTTGTTTGGTTTTTGAATGTCAGAAATGTATATTTGTGAATGTTGAGATGTTATATTGGTTTCACTGGTAAAAATAAATAATTGAAATGGGTATAAATTTGTTTTTTGTTAAGTTGCCTAATAATTATGCACAGTAATAGTCACCTGCACACACAGATATCCCCCTAAAATAGCTAAAACTAAAAACTACTTCCAAAAATATTCAGCTTTGATATTAATGAGTTTTTTGTGTTCATTGAGAACATGGTTGTTGTTCAAATTAAATCCTCAAATAAAATTAATCCTCAAAAATACAACTTGCCTAATAATTCTGCACTCCCTGTATATTAAAAATATACCATAAAACAAATATTTTCTATAGAGCAATTAAAATGATCTTTCCTGCCATATTTCTAATATAAAGTTTAAAGATAATAGAAAGATGAGAACTTGCTATGATTTATGATACTAGTTGCCATTATAGTGTATTTTTCATTTTGACATCCTTTTGTACCCCCGAGTCACTGTATCAGTGTAAACAG
>MU583213.1:2709993-2745701 GCA_024362625.1 Silurus asotus | reverse complement strand
TATATATATGTGTGTGTATATATATATATATATATATATATATATATATATATATATATATATATACACAGACGAACATACAATGTATGTAAGTATTCATACATATGGTCTTGTAATGCAGTTGTGGTTTGAGGATTACTGGAGCAGCAGGCACGGGCATGACACATAGCTCTTGAGAACCCTCACAGGACACTTGTATGTCTTTAAACGAGTAGATAGCTTGATAGGTTTATTAATATCCTCCAATGACAGTATCTCAACAGGAATGCTGGGTTTGGCTGCACCCTGACATGTTCCAACTCCAGTCCAGACACAACCATGATGACCAATAATCCACACACGTCACCATCTGCTTCAGCTTGTCAACTCTTGGGAATTTGTGCCCCCTTGTGGCTGTAAAATGTAAAAAAAGAAATGTATGATTACTGTTCCCAGTACTTTGTGTAACCCAGTTAAAGCTTCTAAATAGTTTGCAGGATTATCCACAGAGATTTCATTTCAAGGATGTTAATATGCTCGAGACTTAATCTACTGCAAGCGACTGTAAACTAATCAGCATTTTTGGTTCAGCATATAAGTAAAAAGGGTGCACTGATCATCACTTTGACCTTCCTGCCCTGGTTTTATGCTCCTTATTCATGCCATGTTAACGCTTTTCTAGACAGACAGGCTTCAGTGCAATGTTTGGTTTACTCACAATCAGCTTTAAAATAGACCCCTCACACAGCAATGCGGCGCTCCCAGCGTTCCTGCCACTTCTGGAATACGTCCTTGAAGTCTTATTTTTTTCAAAACACACCATGCACCTTCTGCTTTCCGCACTGGATCTCCGCAATGGTGTCCAAAATGCAGAATTATAGACAGCCTTGAGCCACATGATATAAATATTTTGATGAAACTATAATTTAAATAGGACTCTTGGTATTTCCTTTTAAATGCAGCTGACAGTCTTGGAGACTTCTGCTGTCTCATCATTTGGTCTTTCCTTTTTTTTCAGGAAAGTCTGTTTTGTCTTTGCCAGAGCTTTAGGTCTTAATCTATCAAGTCAAGTCAAGAAGCTTTAATTGTCATTTCAAACATATATACCTGATGTAGTACACCGTGAAATATAACAATGTTCCTCCAGGAACCCTGGTGCCACATTTACAGCATAAAGCTACATAAGAAGAAACACAGGGCTGACTGAGCTAAGTGTCCTCGCCACATAAAGTGCATCATCTGCAACCTGGTGCAAACAGCGCAGACAGACAGTGTAAAGACAACAAGACAACACAAGTCAACACAAGACAGTGCAAGTCAACACAAGACAGTGCAAGACAACACAAGACAGTGCAAGACAACACAAGACAGTGCAAGACAACACAAGACAGTGCAGGACAACACAAGACAGTGCAAAGACAACACAAGACAGTGTAGGATGACACAAGACAGTGCAAGTCAACACAAGACAGTGCAAAGGCAACACAAGACAGTGCAAAGACAACACAAGACAGTGTAAGACAACACAAGACAGTGTAAGACAACACAAGACAGTGTAGGAAAACACAAGGCAGTGCAAAGACAACACAAGACAGTGTAGGACAACACAAGGCAGTGTAGGACAACACAAAACAGTGTAGGACAACACAAGACAGTGCAAGTTAACACAAGACAGTGCAGGACAAACACAACACAAGACAGTGCCACCAGTAAACCTACTGTATATAATTGAGCACAGGAGTCTACATCTAATTAAACAAAATGTAAACACAATGGTTTGTGCAATCCATACTTTTGAAAGAAAAAAATGGAACTAAAACAAGTGTGAAAAACTGCCATAGGCAGAAGTGGTCTTTTTATCATTATTATTATTATTAATAATAAAAAAAACACCTTGCCGACTGCAGTCAATAAAATGGAAATAAAATACTGGCACTAGTTCACAGCCTGGTAGTTGAGGACCTCTGCTGTAAAAAATAAATAAATAAATAAATAAATAAATAAATCAGTCGTATGTTCTGCATTTTAGCAGAATAAACTACCTGCCTATTAATTTGGTCTTCAGCTCATACCTGGTGGTGCTTTTTGATCCGTGATGCAGAACTGAATGACAATAGTTCTGATATCTACTCAGAGTAATGGTGACGGGAGGAGGTGACCCCCCCTCAGTGAACGAACGGATCAAGCTGCCGGTGTCTGTTAATTGTTGTGTATGTGCACGTGTCATACACGAATGCAAAAATCAACATTCACACAGGAGCACGTGTTGTATCTGTGTTTACTGATCACACAAACAGACATGGCATGCGCATATTTACGTCTGTGCACAGGCTTAGAAAAACACAACTTTATACACAAACAAATGGCACCGGAACACACACACACACACACACACACACACACACACACAATAAATGATGCAGCACTTGGCACACTCTAAGAGGCTGTCAATCAAACACAGGCTTATCTCTGATCTAGAATGCAATAAGAGGCATTCGCTCCAGACAGAGTTTTAAAAAGACATGGCTGGACTGTGGCCAGTTTTGTACTTAATTCAAGAAGAAGTTCAAGGATATTAAGCGATTTGCAGTGTACTTGAAGGGATTTTGCTGTTATTGGTTATTTTTAAAGGGCTCGAATAAACGAGAGAGAGAGATAGAGAGAGAGAGAGAGAGGGATAATCATAAGCAAATGAGAAAAAGGACGGAACACGGGCGGCTGTTTTGCAGACAGGCTTTTTTCTGTTTTCAAATGAAAGCCTTGCACAACCTTAACCGAATTAAACAAAGCGCTTCGCCAAAAAAGCAGAACCTGACACATTTAAATAACAAAGCATGGAACTGAGGATGTACTTAATAAAGAGATGTAAATAAAAGAGGTTGGAAATATAAAAAACGGAATTTGGTTTTAAAAAAAAAGAAAAAAGAGAGGGAGGGGGAGAGAGAGAGAGAGAGAGAGAGAGAGAGAGAGAGAGAGAGAGAGAGAGAAGCTGCAGGGATAGAACTGCTCTTCTCTTCATTCTCAAGGGACGTGCTATTTCGAGCAGAGATGACACGTCCGTTTACCTTCAGCTCCATTTATTTTTGTGGCTTTTACGCCCATTAATATTTCACTCGCATGCATGAGGAAGGGAGGGATGAGAGAACATCTCTCGGCCTGACAGGATGGCACATGGAGGGCAGGACAGACGCTCGCTGTAACTAAAAGGCTGCCTTTTTCCTTTGGCCACCATAAAAACTCTGTGTGTGTGTGTGTGTGTGTGCGTGTGTGTGTGTGTGTGTGAGTGAGTGTGAGTGAGCCAAAGACCCAAAGACCAACCAGACTGCATCCCGAGCAGAATGGACAGATGAGGTCAGGATAGTTCACATTCGGAGAAAAAAAAGAGAACGATTCACCATCAGGGCCTGACAGAAAGACAAATAGAACCCCCTACCTTCCCTCCCTTTCTTTTATATCATGGCTTTCCATCACTCCCTTTTCTCTACCCCCTCCTCCTTCTTGGTGGGGGGAAGAAAAAAAAAGTTCAAGAAAGTAAACAGGACAGCACGAGACCATGGAGAACTGAGAACAGTGACTCGAAAAGGATCAGCTCCAGGACGGACTGACTGACCTCCAGCAGAAGCCAGCAGAGAGAGGTAAAATAAGAGAGGGAGTGTGTGTGTGTGTGTGTGTGTGTGTGTGTGTGTGTGTGTGTGTGTGCGTGGCTCTGACAGCGGAAAGCCACTCCCATTGTGTACCGCTGTGTGCGTGTGCACGTCTAATGAAACAGCCACAACACTGCCGCTGCCTCACCATGTCATGAGAGAGTAAGGGAGAGAGAGAGAGAGAGAGAGAAAGAGACTCACTCTGGATGTGGGAATTTCGCTCAGAGCTCGCAGTGACAGCTGGACAGAAGCGAGAAAACAGAACAATAAAGCAACGAGCATCCGATAAGCGTTTCCTTTCCAGCGTGTGCCAGGCAGTCGTGTGCAGGACCA
Organism: Silurus asotus; assembly: GCA_024362625.1. NCBI lineage: Eukaryota > Metazoa > Chordata > Actinopteri > Siluriformes > Siluridae > Silurus > Silurus asotus. The sequence continues at coordinate 2,741,745 of MU583213.1, read as the reverse complement.
GCTCGGGACGTCTCTCCAGCACTGTGTTTGCTTTCTGATGGATTAGTGCATATTCTGTGTGTGTGTGTGTGTGTGTGTGTGTGTGTGTGTGAGGAAAGAGACAGACGAGTGGCGCTGATCTCAGACATAGCCATGGGAAACCACGCAGCCAGAGCAGAAGAGCCAGAGTCAGGTCTGAACATATTACTGTATAATTTGTGTCTTTGTCTGTAGTCCTCTGCACCGCTTCTGTCTTTCCATGTTCCGCTTCTAACATCGCTCTCGGTTGCTTTTTTGAATGAAAAAAAAAAAATGCTGTAGGTATTCAGTATGGACACGCTCTGTTTCAGGTATCGCCAACCTATTACATTTTACAGACATGACAAGTTGCTCTTTCTTCATCCCATTGTGCATAAACACTCTCAGGTTCTCATTCCACAAACTCAATACACTGAGAGTATGAACACCTAATGCTACTGACAACATTATAGATTTTATTTCCATTTTTTCAGGGTTTGGTAATACACCCGAGATGTCAGAGAGAAAGAAAAATGTGTCCACGTGAGAGTGTTTGTGTGTGAGAGTATGCCACAGTCTTCATCACAAGCACCGTTTTCTGTATTGCCTCGATCGTGCTTGAGAATAAAACACAACACATTCAGAATATCATTATAAATTCCAGAACTGGCATCGCATGTTTCCCGAAGCGAAACGACTACGGAACGAATATCAGCATCAATCCTATTCCAAGGCTTTAAAATCGTTACAATAAAGCTCAAAAGTGTCAAATTATATCCATAGGTGATTACATCATCAGAATAATTTTAATACAATTAGAACTTCGGGCTTTAAATTCATTTAACAAATGTACGTTTTTTTTTCCTCACCTGATATGCTGGCATGGGTATTTTATTACGAACAACGATGTAAGGAGCTTCCTATATTAATGCTGATAGAGAGCTTTTGTGGTGTTTGTGTGTGTGTGTGTGTGTGAGAGAGAGAGTGCGTGTTAATCTGCAGTCTAATGAAAGAGTCGCTTTAAAATGAAGCCTTTGTGGTTGTGTGTCTGTGTGTGGGAGGTGAATGGAGTGGTCTGTGTGTAGCCTGGCTGTGGGAGACAAGACCACGACAGGGTCTTATCAGTCATCAAAGTGTGTGTGTGTACTGTAGTCTTGTAGTAGTTTTTAACTCGTGAAGATTTCCCATACATATTACTGTGCAATTATTATCGGTTATCAGTGCTCCACTCACGTCCTGTTCCGTTGCCCTGAAAAGTTTTTGGAACAAAAGCAGGGAGCGAAATGTTGCTTCAGCAGAAACTACTGAGCGATCTGCCTAATTTTTTTGCATCATATACAGCTTTATATAAATGTACGCGTTCCGACTTGTGCCGCTGAAACATCCCCGGCCTGTCGAGGCATGGATCGTGCAAGAACGGAAGGTTTGCTGTGGTATCTGGCACCAGATCCTTTAAATATATGAATTCATTTGTGAGGCGGGTTCTCCATGGACGGACTTCTCTGTCCAGTACGTCCCACGGATGCTTGATCAGATTGAGAGCAATGGAATTTGGAGGCCAGGTCAACACCTTGTCATGTTTCTCAAACCATTTCTGAGGCTTTTTTGTAGTGCTGCACTACAACTGGTTATAAGTATGGTGTCTTTTTGCACACTTATTGTGGACTATGGCAGTGGTCCCCAACCCCCGGGCCACGGACCGGTCAATTGGTACCGGGCCGCACAGAAAGAACACACACTCTTACATTATTTCCGTTTCAGCATCGCATTGCACATTTAGTCCCAATTCGTTCGTGTAATTCCCTCCATTTTCCTCAGCATATGTTCTGTGTGCTTGTGGACATTTGTGTTCCTCAGCCACAAGGGGTGTTAATAAAGTCAGGTAGTGATGTAGATGATGTAAGGAGGCCTGGGTTGTAGTCAGTGTTCTAATTCACCCTATAGGTGTTGAGGTCAGAGCTCTATGGCAGGCCACTTAAGATCTTTCTCTCCAAACCATGTAAAGCAGATCATGGAGTTTGCCTTGTGCACCCCATGCTGGAACAGGTTTGGGTTTCCAAGTTCAAATGAACACAAAATTGTATTATACCTCATCCAAAGACGTCCTTCACAATCGTGTGTTACTTGCTGCCTAATAAATTCTGCCCCCTTTACAGGTGCAGTTCTACCAAGATTATCAATGCTTTTAATTTCACCTGGCAGTGGTTTTACTCTAAATGTCCGATCTGTGTGTTTTTGTTTCACTTAAGGACACTCACTTCGATTAGTATTATATTTTGAACAAAAATGGCATAGGAACACCAGTATCCTTTTATATTGGTGGCATCTGTCCAGTTTTGGTGACAGTGATGTCATTCAATTTCAGTTTTTTTTGGTTTTATAGACAACGATGTTTTCTGCGCGTGTGCTTTCTGAGAGACTTTTCTGGTTGTTAAGCGTGTTTATTGTAGTTACAATTCCTTTTAAGTCAGATCGAACTAGTCTGGCTTTTTCTTCTCTTCCTTCTTTTTCCGACCAAAGAGCCATTTCTCTCTGAGTGGTTTTATTGAATTCAATGCATTTCCAAACGTTGATTGTTATTTGATCGCCGTATTTACACCGAACAGGCGTAACTTTAACAAGCACCTGCCGAATATTGTGTTGGTCCCCCTTTTGCTGCCAAAACAGTTCTGATCCTTCGATCATTAACAGCAGTAATTTTTTTAGCAGTTTGAGCTACAGGAGCTCGTCTGTTGGATCGGACCACACGGACCAGCCTTTGCTCCCCACGTGCATCACTAAACTTCGGCCGTCCACGACCCTGTCGCCGGTTCACCACTTTTTCTTCTTTGGAACACTTTTGATAGATACTGACCACTGCAGACTGGAAACATCCCACAAGAGCTGCAGTTTTTTTTTTTTTAGATGCTCCGACCCAGACGTCTAGCCGTCACAGTTTTGTGAGACTCGCTCAAATCCTTACACTCGCCCATTTTTCCTGCATCAAAGTGCATTTATTCTTATCACATTGTTCTCCAAAAGTAAATGGTTTTAATACCATTGCCATGTTGATCTAGATACATGATGTCACTTGTCTGAAGTCTAAAAGCTCAGACAGATCACACCAGGATAAACGTCTCAAATATATCTGTCTGTCTTCTGTCTGCTTTCCCTTAAAGCTCCGTCAACAACGCACACACATACACACACCATCACATACTTCCTATTCAAATCTCCTGATACCAAACTTGTGTTTACTCTGACTGCTGTACCCCTCAAATTTTTCCTGCATGGGATCTTGCAAAGGAAGGCGGTATTTCTGTATATGAACGCTGTTCTATTTTCACCTTGCTGCGCATTTTACATTACAGTGTGTCTCAGGGCGCATTTCACTTCACAGACGTTGTGATGATTTTGTTTGTACTTGTAAACACAGCTGAGTCTAAGAGGCAAGTGTTTACAGGCTTTTTGGCAGAAATGATGGATGTTGTGTGCTTTGATTCGGCTCTTTGAGATAATCTGGGTGACCTCTTGGTTTAAACTGTGTTGCCGTTTAGTCCCCAAGATTATATTCTATTACAACTGCTGGCTCAGGGTAACTGTTCACTCGTATCGTGAAACGCCATGTTATGCACTTTATAAACATGTGTAGTGCAGTGTCATTATTCATCTAATGCTAATAAATAACTCTGATCAAAGATCTTCATCCACTTGGATAATGCAAATTAAACTGATTATACCATTCATTTAACTGATAGCACTCAGTAAACCATGATGGATTGCAGAGACACTCTGCTGTCAAAACAATGATGTATTACTATACCTGCTGTGGTTCCATTTACAGGTTAATATCTGTAATTTTTGGGGGAAAGGAATCTTTTCAGTAGATTCATTCAGACCTGTAATTTGGGATCTCCATGGATCTCCATGTCGCACAGATGCTTGATTAAAATGAGATCAGTGAAATTTTAAAGGCCAATTCAATGCCTTTTAACTCTTTGTCACATGGACAAGTTTGTGGACATCTGATAAGACTTACTAGCTCTCTGAACATCCCATTTCCACAATTAGTCCCCATTTGCTCCTATAATAAGCTCCACTCTCATTCAGCCACAAGAGCATTAATAAAGTCAGTTAGGTGATTAGGTGATGTGAGGAGACCTGGAGTGCAGTCAGTGTTTCAATTCATCCCACAGGTATTTAATAGAAATGAGGTCAGAGCTCTATAGGAGGCCACTCAACATCTTCCACTCCATCTTCATGGAGCTGCCTTTGTGCACAGGGGAACTTTCATGCTAGAACAGGTTTGGGTCTCCTAGTCCAAGTGAAGGGAAAATGTAATGTTCCCACATCTAAAATCCTATACAAATGTTCACCTCTAGTTTTATGGTAACAGAGAAAGAACTAACTATGCCTGGAAAAGTCATGTGTCTCACTACTTTTGTCCCTATCAATTGTGTACTGCTTTTAGAAATCGTTTTTGTTTTTTTTCCTCAGTGAAGTATTAGAACAACCTTGGGCACAAAGATGGCATGGAAACACAACCCTAATTAATTCAGCTTTCAAGCCGAATTCCACTGTTGTTTGACCACTACACTTTCGACCTCTGACTCATAGCCATAGCATTGGCTGGCCTTGTCTCAAATGTCTCTGGATGTTGCGGGAAACAGGGGTGTGTGTGTGTGTGTGTGTACGTTGTTTCAAGGGCTTAACGCCTCCCAAGCAGGAAACAGCAGCTCCCCTTTTGTCCTTGTATCAATTCAAGAACGTGAATCATTTCCCTGTTCCACATCTGAGAGCTCACCAGACTAGTGTAATTAAATAACAATGCTGGAAGCAAAACTTTTCAGCTGAACAACCATGAAATAGTTTGGCACATTGCTAATAAACGTATTCTATTTATTATCGATCTCGTGTCGTTATGTGCGAGTGAAAGTATTAGTTGGATTTTGATATCCTGATTATGGTGCAGAAGTCTGTTCGGACATTAAAGAAATACCAGGCTGTTGCTGCTTCATTTGTTCATCAATTGAGGTGGTTTAAAAAAAAATGTAAATGAAGAGATTGAGACAAAGCAAAGAAAACGGGCAGCTTTTTCATGCTCAAAAAAGGAGGAAAGGTTCTCAGTGTCTGGGCTCGCTTTGCCCGGATGTTTGAAAGTCTGTGTAATGTTAGATTCAGTTGCCAAGTGATTTTGTTGAAGGGGGATTGTTTGCAAGAAGGTTATGATAGTGTTGTGTGAGCTTTTGGTGATAGTGACACAGTTATGTGAAGGAGATGTAGATAGAGAAAAGTTATTTTCCTTCAAGTTTGTGGCTTTTACACGGTTTGATCTTACCTGAAAGAGGATTCGTGGCATCTCCTGATGTAGCAAATCATTTCTGTTTTTTATATATCTATGTTTAATTGTATAAATTATTCTCCTGGGCAATTTCAGACTTTAGAGGTATTTAGAAAATGAGGAAAAAAATAATAAAAACTTTAGGGTTAATGCTGCAGTGCATAATGATGTGCATTTCTGATGCTTTTTTGTTTTTTTGTTTTTTTTGCCTATAACGGTGTGGTCATTTTTAGTAACTGAAGAGTTCCTGATATCTTGAACCAGCAGCCATTCTTCTCTGGCCTCTCTTATTCACAAGGTATTTCTTGCTATCTTGATGTCATCAATCGCCACAAGATCGGGCATAACATTATGACCACCTGACTAATATTGTATTGGTCCCCCTTTTGCTGCCAAAACATTCCTGGCCCATCGTCGCGCATGAACTTCTTCAGCAGTTTGAACTACAAGAGCTCGTCTGTCGGATTGGACCACACAGGACCTTCACTCCTTATGTGCATCGATGAGCCTCGGTCGCCCACGACCCTGTCGCCAGTTCACCACTGATCCTTCCTTGGAGCACTTTTGATAGATACTGAAAGCTGTTTTGGAGCCGTCATAGCCGTCACAATTTGGCCCCTGAACTCCTAATATATCTCACCCACTAACAGGTGCATGATGAAGAGATAATAAGGGATATTCACTTCGCTCATTGTGTTATAATGTCATAATGTTCTGACTGGTAGGTGTAGGTTAGGGGGTAAACGTGTGTAAGGAAATTATCGCTCCAGTTTAATTCACACATCTCTGAGAAACCAATGACAGTTATGGATTGTGTCATGTGTGCAAATTAATCAGTTGCAAACAGGATGTCAGACAGGAGGCATGATTTTTTTTCTCAGATCGCACAAGTGATCTTTGCATACATTACCAGGACAAAACATTGTCTGTGTTTATGGTTTCTTTTTTATGAAAATATACATTTCAGAGAACATTGGTTTCTATTCAGTTTAGCAACTCTGAGATGTTTTATTAAAATACATAACCACAGCAGAGAGTCTTTGAAGACTTATCGATCAGAGCCCCTTTGGGGACTTCTCTCAGTCCTGAACTATAGTACGTTCTTTTATACCTTCTGTTTGTGCAGGCAGGTGTGTTGTGTTTAAATGTGGCCTCGTCCTGTTTGCCTACATCTGATGTAACCCGGCGCTGGCGCATCTGAATCCAATTACAGCATATTTTTTTTGCCCTCATAGGGTGTTGCCATGTTATAAAAACAACACAATGATAACCAGTATGCCTGCCAATATCTATAAACGTAGAGCTTGATCACCATAAAACAACCATGTTGTCCTGGCATGTAGTAAAATCTGTCTAGTCCATGCCCAAACATCTTTAAAGGACCATTCAGAAACATGAAAAAATCTTCTGAGAGCTTGACTTCATTGCTATTTTTTGTAATTTTTTTTGTCGTTCAGCCGCATTCATAGAAGCAATGCTATTTCCCTTTATTAAGACTCCCCTCATTCAAAGCCTAATGACCGCTTTATTGCCGTCAGCCGTGACACGGGAACGGAAAACCATTCGGGTTTAAACCGCACGCATTTCTCATAGGAAAGGATGTAAACCATTTAAAGAGCATCATCGAATAGGGTTTCTGGATGTCTGATGCCTGTTAGTGTGACGTATGAAGTATTTATTCTTTCATTTTTGGATGTTACCAAATCTTATCCCGAGACTATTTATAGTTTGTGTTTTTGCCTACCAAGTTCTAAAGTAGTACATTTATTCTGGTCTACTACCAAGAACATTTCGTCTACTCAATGACAAATCTCCAAATATCTCCTCGCCTCAAAAAAAGGCAAAGAGAACTCCTTTTTTAGATCAAGTGTGTGTTATTTTATTTTTTTTAATCATTCGAGAACACAAAAAGTGTCAGCTGCATCTCTGTCTGACGATGTGGGCTGAACTTCAGCGTATAATCTGCTGCTGAGATCATAAGAACTATAACGGTTATACTGGACATCCTTTCAGCACACTCAGTTCCATTTGAGATTATATTGCACTTTTGGAGAAGAACAAATTCCACAATCCAGAGATAATTCAATTTTTTGGGAGTTTTAGTTTTCCCAAAGTGTGAGGTGGAAATAATTGGGATGGGCAGTGGATCTGACCAGGGTTTTGTCACCATCATTATTAACACACTAGCTGTTAAAGCCCTGAATGTGCATAACTACAGAGCAGCACTGCATTGTCACTATAGAGTTTGTTGAATGTTTGTTAGCTGCTTGAGATTAATTCCACATATGGTGCTCAGGTTTTTCTCGAAAAATAAAAAGTCTCCCTTGGCAGTCACAATTATGTTTATCTACTAATCAGACGCGGTATCACAAAATCTGGTAATTACGTGATACCCAAAGATTAGAAAGAGCAATTAAGAATAGGATCAAACATTTATTTTTAACCTCGATAGATTTAGTCTTATATTCATGCCAAAAGCTTGAATTAAAAGGTGAAGGAGGAAAAAAAAGTTCAACAAAACGAATGTGTTCAGCCGAGGATTGATTGTTCAGCTAGCGCCAAATAAACATGCTCAACGACTTCTTGTTGGATTTAGTACACTTGGATTTAATATACTTGTAAAAGAACATATGTTTATTTACGTATGTTCTCGAAGCAGCCTAAATCCGTGCAGAGCCTGGTGTCTGGTGTTCAATGTCAAATCTGGAGATCCTGCATGCGAATTGTGTATTGCGGTGGAGGTACTTGAGTTAAAGTACAGATACAGTAGGAAAAATCAGACTCTAGTAAATGTAAAAGTCCTCCCTTTAAACGTTTACTTACAAAAGTGTCCTTCAAATGTTATAATGATATTTGTTAAAATGATCATGAGCCCAAAACCGTTTCGAGTAAATAATGACAGGGGTGTAGTGGGGAGTTCGAGTCAGGAGTTTCTTCCATCATTTATTCCTCTCTGAATGTTCTGCTTGCTGCTTAACTGATGCTGAACTGTGTGTTCATGCTAAGTAGATGCCACCAAGCGCCAATCAAAACAAGTTCCAAACAGAGCGCGCCGCTCAACACTGATTAGTGGCTTGCAGTTTTTATAAAAAAAAAAAGATTTCGCAAAATGTAGTTGAGTAAGAAATAAGATATTTGACTTTGAAATGTAGTGAAGTTAAAGTCTCCACAAGTGGAAATAAAATACGAGGAAAAAAGCTACTTAAATGCAACAATAAATTACATTTACCTTCTTTCTTTCCACTGTGTTTTACTACCACATATCCTTTTAGTTTGATCCTCTTTTTTTTTTTTGTGATTGCTTCAAATATAATTTCGGAAACAACAGACAATCTCTTGATTCATTCAATCTTGAAGGTTTCAGTTTTATTTATTTTTTAAAGCGGATTTTGGATGCATATTACGAGTTACTGATTTAAAAGGTTGCCGTTATTTTCTCATATGTTTTTCATTGTTGTGCATGAACTTTTTTTACTTTTGCTCATCTAAGATCCACCTACAGTACTTTTTCCGTCCATACGTGGTTGTTTACCAGTCCGTTCCCAAAAAGTTGTCCAAATACTGTAAAATTTCGGCTTTATTTAAACCAGAGGTGGAAAATACTTTGTGCTTAAGTAGATTTTTCTGGCATCAGCACTTTACTTTACTTTTTATTTTTTCTGAAAACTTTTCTCATTACATTTTAACACAAATGTCGGTACTTTCCACTTCTTACATTTTGAAACCAGGCTCATTACTTTACATTAGTTTAAATCCTTTTGGTGAAATGTAAAATTTTTTTTTAGCCCATCAACCTATTTCTTTTCATATATTTATTACGGCTGTCAAAAATGAAGGCGTAAAATAATTTTGCCCAGTATAAATTTGATTATTGCGGTTAATGCAGTGTGTGTTTCTGTTTAACCATTTTTATTAAAAGAATAAATAAATACATATAAAAGAGGCGAAATTGAAACCTTCAGCGCAACATAGTTTTTTTCACGGCGTCCTTTCTTTGCTCAGATACCAAAAAAGTAATAAACTAAAAAAAATATTTTAAATAGGTAAACATTTGTTTTAATGACGCGCCAAGTCTCAAATCAGCACCAAAATCCGCCATGATTCGCATGCCGATAGTAGACCCAAACCTGCTTCAGTGCCGCTGTGCACAAACCGAGCTCTAAAAAGATAACCCTAGTTTACATGGGTTGGAGCGGAAGATCTTAAGGGCTATAGATCTCTGACCTCAACCCCACTGAACACTTTTGGGATAAATTGGATCACCAGTGTATCTAAATAAACAAAGCACACTCCAAAATCTAGTGAAACACCTTCCCAGAAAGGTGGAGGTTTTTTTAATTGTGAATGGAAATTAAATGTGAAGTGGGATGGACACAAAGCACAGGGGTCACAAAGCACAGGGGTCTACAAACCTTTGTCCATAAAGTGGAGATCCAGACAAACATATTTCCCAAGCTTTTAATTACTCAACTTCATGTTTCTTGAGGTCATTTGCATCTTGATTTTGTAAATATGTTTTTTGTGTGTCTTTGAATAATTATATATGTATTATCTTATGATATATTAATATATAATATATTATATAATTATAAAAAATTGCCATCACATATTTGTACACCAATTTAATCAGTGGCACTTTTTATTAAGGCTCAATACCAAGTAGGTTCTGTTAGAAAATGTATTGTCTTAGTTGTAGTTATCGTAGTTGTTGTGAAGGGATATAAGAATTCAGACTCTACGTTTTTGTTATTTAATAAATTGAAATTCTACTTCAAATCAGCTTCATGTTTACACAAATGTATATTTTTTATATATGAACAGAAAGTTACATAGTGAACAAAGTATCCGTGCATCGTAAATGACACATTAGTACTTTGCTGCACTCAGTGCGAATCTAGAATCAGAATCTAGACTTGGAATCAGTGTGGTTTCATTTTGGCTCATTCTTCTGGACAAATCGAGTTAAACTCCTGACATTTTTTAGGGTTTTACTAATGGAATCTGTACACCTTCAATGCGATCAAGGTCAAAAGAGTTATTTTTGCTTTGTGTTTGTGTTGGCTGTCTTGTTAAAACATCCGTCTTCTCTTCATATTCAGTTTCTTGGATTAATAGATTCAATGCTGTAATTTGTCCCAACGCAACTCTCCGTTCATTTTTCCATTTTTATTTTGGTCTGATCAAGACTTGAAATGTGTTTACACTATGGTGTATTGAAATGGATGTGATCGTGGTGGCTTATTATTCTTCATGTAACAGTCGTTTCTGCTGTTTTTAGGTCATCGTGCATCCCATTTCTAGTGACTGCTGGCTTATTTCTCCTATTTCCCCTCTTCTTCATTGGTCTGAGAGTGCTTTGTGGAAGCTTCCATGGTGCACCTGTCTGCAGACGATTATTTGTGGCTCCTCGAACATTCTACCTGCATGCTATTGAACCACTTTCCCTCACAGGGATGTTTCTGGTCTTTGTAGCTTTTTCTATTCAAATCATGCTTACTTATATTATATTGCCAAAAGTATTGGGTCTCCTGGTCATAAGGGTGGTATGTAATTTTTGAGTATCGCATTCCACATTTAGTCCAAATTTGCTCTTATAATTCCCTCCACTCTTGTGGGAAGATGATCCACTAGAGTGTTGGAGTGTTGATTAATGCAGGGTAGAAATTCAATATGGTTGTTTTAACTACAAAGGTTAGGTTTTTTTTTCCCAGCTACATTCAAATTCCCCATTACCTGCAATTATGTAACTTCCCAGTTTATTCCTATTAATTCCCATTAATTCTCATGGAAAGTCTCCAGTCTTGAAAATTCCCGGAATTTTGCAACCCTGTGAATGACGACATGTCATGAAAGCATCAGAGCCTATTGTATATTGAGCCTAAAAAGCATTTCCCTATGTCATGTAATGCAGTATTGTGTTCATTAAGTTCCTCTTCCCCATTAAACTCAGTAATGTTCCTTTTTGCCAGGAATTTGAAAGACTGTGTGGCTTAGTCGAGTGCCCACCATTTTTATTTGAGCATGCTAAGACACTTAACAGTGCTACACACTCAGCAGAAACGATGCGGTGACACAGAGACAGTGCTACAATTAAACTATGAGCTATGACTAAGAGAATGTCAAACCCGATTGTCTACATGAATTCAAATCTTTCAAACCTCAGACTAAGCATGATTACGGCCCGGGACTGGGGTCTAGGTATGCGCTCTCTCCCCAGGGGTTAGATGCGTTAAATAAATGGCAGTGAGCGAAACAAAATAAAAGGCTGCGGATTTCCGATAAGCCAAACAGTTGCAGTAAATCCTTAAACTTTCCAGCACCCAGGGGGGACTGAATGCCTATTTTTGAAGTACACCAAGCAGAATAGCAAAAGAGCTGACTCACTCTGAGGAATGACAGTTTGATGTGTTACTGCTGAGAGCAGTGCAGCTCATATAGGCACTGTGGCAGGCCATTACATGATTGCACACGAGACTGCTATGCAATTTTACTTGACCACGCAACAAAAAAAAAAAAAAAAAGGATTTTACTCAACAACGGCAAACGCAAAAAGAACAAGACACTTTGATGTGCCAGCCAAACGCAAACATTTCCTGGAAAATGAGAGTTATCATCAATCCACTGTACAAAGACGCCCGGTGCCAAATAGTTCCCGAGCAGTTTAAATGAGGAGTGAATGCAGTCGGAGTGGCTGGAACAACAGGAGACTCTTTACAGTGTCGAGTTCCATGAAAGATAAAACTTACATCATAATGCAATCCGCTCGGTAGGTGTGGCGCCTAAAGTGAAATAAAAGCGTCGTTATTAACGCCTGTACGCAGATAATGTCAGAGACCGTCATGTGTAGGACGCAATCCGATCTCAGGTTCACACACGGAGATGTTGTAAAAACGACCAACTTTTTAACGCCTCAAACTTCACATGATGTCGCATCCTGCTGCAGAGCAAAGGCAGGGTATTCAAGGCATATTTCTGCAACTGAACACCTAAGCTTCAGGGAACCTTCTGTTGCTGTCGCAAAAGGTCTGATGTGAAAAGATGTTAAATATTTGAAGTTATTTTGAAAAAATAGAGAGAGAGAGAGAGAGAGAGAGAGAGAGTGCATACCACAGCACAACATATATAAACAGCATGTGCACCGGAGCACAACAGAATGTAATAAAGAATTCTGGCATCTCTAGCAATTAAACAAATTTGTCTATTGCCTACTATGTCTGAACTCCACCGTAGTGAAGGGCAGTAAATCTTTCACTACAAATTTAGCAACAGCGCTACGACACTTAGGGTTTTTTTTTTAGGAGTCATCCTTCCAAGCATCGCATCGTGTCTCTCTCATTACTCACTGATGGTGAAACCCTTATAGCCTAGCGTTTCCTGTGCTGTTATTCATATTTAGATTTCTATTTTAAAAACACGTGTTGTCCCAAAAGACTACTAGTACTAACTAAAGACTTATTTTATAATGAGTGTAGGCCGGTAATGACCCAATTACGTACCGCTTAAAAAAAAAAACCGTTTTCGGTATCCATCCCTATTTGTGATGGAATTTTTGAAAAACATTTTTTATATATAAAATATACAATTTGTAAAAAAAAAAAAAAAAATACATATTCAATAACCCGGATACACTGAAAAATGGCGATACAGTTACATTTAAAAAAAAACGAACTGCGTCCACACTTTTGTTATTAAACGTTTTTTAAAGGTTGCTCATCCACACTGAAATATCTGAAAACGCTCACATGCGTGTACATAAGCAGCCTGGGCGACTGCGGCAATGAAAAACTCTCTTAGATGTTATGAGGAAGAAACCTTGAGAGAAACCAGACTTTAAAGTGGAACCCATCCTCATTTGGGTGACATCAAAAGTGTGATTATAGTCTTTAACAATACAGAACAGTGGAGAGTGAGATTATAGCTAATCCTTTCTACAGTCCTATACAGTCAGTTGACGTTATAAAACCAGGAGCTACTGAGCAACTCATAAAATAGTTCAACATCTATCATTATAGGTCCAACACCAGCTTCTTCATGCCAGAGCCTTTAAACACTCAGAGGTCCAATGTCCAAACTCCACGTGAAGTGGGATCCGAATGGCGCTGGTACGTCTCTAAATAGTTCAGGAAGTTTGCTGGTTGGCATCTACTTCTTTAAAGGCCCATAATCTTCATGAGGTGGGACGTGACTGGAGCCGGTGAAACCTCAGGATGCCTCGGGATGGATAGAGAAATAGAAGCAATGAAGAGGAATTAGCGTAGCTGCTGTTCATGATATTACCAAGTACATTAGAGATATTCATACATGCATCAGAGATTACATAACTCATGTTCCAACTCAAGTTGGAAATTAAAATCATTGTTTCAGATGTTAAATATGGTCTTAAAATCTTTAGGGAGGTTTTGCATATTTGAGAATAGTATGAAATCCTATTCACCATTTCAAATGCTCAAGTTTTCAGTTCCTCCAATTTCCAATCACACCAACCACTTTGCATGCTGACGCAGATGGAAATTTTATCCTGTTTTCCTCAGCACGACAGGATACAGAGCGGGAACAGGCAGGCAGGGACCAGCCTCTGGGTATCAGTACTTTATATGTGTGTGAAATTTGTGAAATGTGCCTGTCCCATTTTTACTGGCAGGACAACAGGAAAAGGCAAAAGCTTTATAGGTCTTTTTTTTTTTTTTTTTTTTTTTTATGTCTTTTTTTTTTTTTTTTTTTTTGTCTGTCACACTCCACAATTCCATGTGGAAACACGTCCTTGTTCGAACTTCCTCACCTATCAAGGAAGGATTTCAATCGTTGTGTTTATTCGCCCAAAGGTCATTGGTGCAAACTGCGGAAAAACACAGGACCTCCAAGGAATTCTCAGCGTTCCAGCCCTCTCCTGTTAGCCACTGAGTCATGCTGGTGTTGCAAGACAAAGCTCGACTCCCTGCAGTCATTTATCAGTAAGCACTCCGGAGTGCAGTTCATTACGCTAGGGGTCATTTATGAATGCACCGTAGCACCGAATACGCAAAGCTCTGAAGCTCCTTCAGCAACATCAACCGTTTATATTTTTAAAAGAGTTTAAAATAAAATGCCTGCTTGGGTAACTACTATATAAAATAATATTTCATAATATAAAACAATATATATAGTATATTCAATCAAATTAATACATGTTTTTATGTTATTGATACAGATGTGTAATACAGATGATAATAATAATAATAATGAATGAAATGAGCCCAAAGTGCGAGGCGGAGACTTAACAAACTTGCGGTGCACCACTTAATACGTTCCTGAGGGAACTCCGATTTTCACTGTGTTCGCACGTAAAAGGGATTGCATTCGGTACACACATGCACTGAACCGAAAGCCCTGTACTGAAACGTTCCCGGAGCGAATATTTTTCACATTTTTTCTGAAAAATCTTAAGGACTGCTGCATTGTATATCTCAGTGTCAGTTTTGAAAGCATTGTATTGTGTTTATTTACTTGTGGTGCCACCAACAAGGATAGTCGGGTTTAATGGCTGGATGATTTAGTCTGTGAGTCTGGGACATAAAAAGGAGCGTCCCTCCTTTTAAAGGAAATTCAGGACGTCTCATATACAGTATGATTTAACGTCCGGCTTACAGTAGTACTGAACAACAGCAGCTTCATGTTTCTTACTTTGCTTTCTCCATATAAGATTTAACTTACATATAAGACTCAAAAATACAATAAAGGTGCTAAGAACTGCACATGGTATGTTCAAAAATAGAAAGTAGATTATGGGAATTTCCATTACATCTACTCGTACAGCATTACACAGAAAGAAGTTTATACCACTTTATTAGATATTGTTATTGATGTATCATGCCAGTAATCTCCACTGTGTGCCTTCATCTAAATGCTATTACAGTCTGCAACTGTATAATGATTATACTTTTGAAGTTCTCTATAACATTGTCTTTCTGTTAATGATTCAGCACAGTACTTGTACGCTTCCCCCCAAAGTTTCAGATCAGGAATTTATGAATTTCAACACTGCAAATTGACAACTTTAAACCCGCCAGCCATTTCCAGGGTGAATTTGTTTACTTTCAAACAACCGAAGGAATTTTGAACACTTGCTGAAAAGATCCTTGTTGCTATTGTTTGTAGGTCCTAAGATTTATAGACACATTTTGACCACTGTTTTTAGTTTTTGCACTTGATAACGCATTCTTTTTAGGTGTGATTTGCTGAGTCTACGTGTTTGTCTACAATACAGCTGAGGCATACTGTAGACCAGGGGTCACCAACCTTTTTGAAACTGAGAGCTACTTCTTGGGTACTGATTAATGTGAAGGGCTACAGTTTGATACACACTTCTGAAATAACAAATTTGCTCAATTTACTTTTAATGATCTGTTATTATTAATAATTAATAATATTTGTCTATGTGAAGACACTGATCATGTTAATGATTTCTCACAATAATTAACAACAATGATTTAAAAATGTAGAAAACAGATAAATATCAATATGCAAAACTTTATTTCTATAAATCTCTGCAAGTATTTACATTTTTGATTGATCACTTCTAACAAATTATCCACTAGGTTGCATCATGTTTGTACAGATTATCAATTACATAACATACTGGGTCGCCGCATCTCCAAAACTGCAGCTGTTGTGGGATGTTTCCTCTGCAGTGTTCAGTGTCTATTAAAAGTGGTGCAAAGAGGGAACAGTGGTGAACCAGTTTTAGGGTCGTGGGCGGCCGAAGCTCATTGATGCATGGGGAGCGAAGGCTGGTCCGTGTGGTCCGATCCAACATTATATTATACTAAAGATTACGGACGCTCTGTCTCTGTTTGCTCCTGGGACCTTTGATGAGAATAGTAAATACTAAATATCCAAATGGCCCCTTTGAGATGAAGAAGGCTTGTGTAATAAATTAACATGACACACAGATACAGAAATAGAAAGGTTAGCTCAAGATATTTAGATAAATTTACTCTAATTTCTAACTTTTCTTTTTTTTTTTTTTGTCTGTGCTGTGTACAGTTTGTCTCATCCTAAGAATGACCCATTCTGTCTCTTCTGCTAATTGCCCAGTGGGTTGGCACTTTTTTGCCCTGAAGCACAGCGTTTTCTTTGTGAGCTCCACACACTTTTTTGTGGAACATTCCCTGCACTGCAGAAGCTTTGTCATCACTCGTAACAAGAGCCCATGTTTGTGCTTGCTGAGCGTTCTAAAAGCACCAATAAAACCTTTCACTATACAAGTGTATACATGGGGCTGGTGTTACCCGTGCCACTTCGCTAAACACATAGGCCGTGTGACTTTCTGGTGTCACTCGATGCGTGTTCTGTGTGCTGAGGTTTATACAGTATGAATGTGGTCATATAAAACTTTTTTAGGGTCCAGCCCCTGACTGGAATTGATATCTTCTAACACTGATACTTAAATTAGAGGTGGTGTTGCATTGACCATGTGACAATGACAAATTAGTTTTATTTTACATAATGTTTTTTTTTTCATTCAGCGATACAGTATCTACTCCCAGGTAGCACTCTCTCTTCAGGAGATTGGAAGCTGAAATTCCATCAGTGCCACAACTTTGTTTAGGGGAGCAAAATTGTCCCTGCCAATCAGATTGACTGTGAGGTCATCAAGGGGGAAGAGGGCAGTTTGTTTCAAGTATGTTCAGACTCGCTGTAACTAAAAATGAGTTGCGGTTTTGATGTGGTGGCGGTTTCGCGATGGTGGACGAACTACAAAAACCATGTGCTGGAGTTAAAATAGAGATACACTAAATAAAATATGACTCCAGCTTGACCAGTTAAGTTTTTATCCTCATAAATAAAAGGAACGACTGATTTCACAAAATGTAGTCGAGTACAGATATGTGAAAAAACTACTTAATAAATGACATTTACTTCTGTCCACCACTGGGTCAGTAGTATAACTGGAATTTCTACTATAAAGTGTTTGGAAAATTGTTAAATAGGCAAACTGGTATATAAATCAAAATAAACAAAAATGTGCAGTCATATGACGATCATCCTAAAAGCTAAATCTTACTTTGTTTTTATCTGTAGGTATCCAATCAACCAAAAAGTCAGGAATACCTGCTCCACGGGACATCCCCCAGTCCATTTCCCGAGACCGCACTCCACTAAGAGAGCAGTTTAGGACCTCTTCGACCAAAAAGATGATCCCCAGCGCTAGCACCTCCAGCCTGTCTGCTCTAGCGAAGCATTCCCGCAATTCTGTCAAGTCTAAGGTTGAAGCCGAAAGTGCAGACAGGGCCCTCCTGGAGTGTCAGGTGAAAGAACTGCTTGCGGAGGCCAAGGCCAAAGATTTTGAGATTAGCAAGTTACGGATGGAGCTGCAAAGGTGCAGAGGAAAAGGCTCTCCACAGGAGGCTGGCACACCAGATGAGACGTCAGAGCGGGAACAACCCGAGGCTCTCCCCACGGACACGCAGACGCTAGTTGAGGAGATTAAGGAGAAGAACAGCTGCTTTCTGAAAGAGTTGTCTGTCTTGCAGCAAGAGAATCAGACCCTAAAGGAAAAGCTTATCTTGTTGGAGAACTCTTCTGTCTCGTGTGGTAATGCCAACACGAATACTACATCACTAGCCAGTCCAAGCAAACCCTCTGTCAATGGGCTTGTACCCGAGATTAGCAGCAACAAAATGGCAGCAGGTGGACCATTTAAGGGTAGTCCTGTTAAAACCTCGGTGTCATCTGGTAGTGACGTTACCAAAGGGTCTCCGTCGCCAGACTATTCCGAATTTGAGAAGATCCCATCATGCGCAGATTCAGTCTGTAGCAGCACTAAGGGCGTTCCTCCCAGCCCCAAGGAACAAGATATATCGATTCAGTGTCTCACCCAGCGCATTCAAAAAATGGAGGAAAGCCATCACAGCACAGCAGAGGAGCTTCAGGCCACTCTGCAAGAGCTCGCCGACCAGCAGCAGGTTGTGCAGGAGCTCACGGCGGAGAATGAGCGACTGTCCGAAGAGAAGAGCCTTTTGCAAACTTCCCTGCAGCAGCAGAGGGAGCGTGTGGAGCTCCTGGCGCAGAAAAATGAGACTTTGCTCCAGCGACTCCGAGAGCAAGTCCAAAGTCAGGAAGCCGAAGCCTCTCGCGCGTCCAGGGCTGCAGAGCTGGAACAGCGTCTGGCCGAGCATTTGGAAAGCTCTCGCTTCGAGAGGGAGAAACTGGTGGACATTCAGCAGCAGCTCACAGGGAGCTTAAGAGTTTTGGAAAAAGAACATCAGGAGGCCCAGGCTGCCGTGAGAGGTTTAAAAGACGAGATGGAGAGCCTAAAAGAGCAGCTGGAAAGGGAGATTGAAGCCGGGGCAGAGGCAACCAGGCTAGCGGCAGAGCAGCGTCAAGCTTCTGAGGCTCTGAGGGTGGAGAACGAGGGCTTGAAGGCCCAGGTGGAGACAGAGAGACAGAAGGTGTTAGAGCTGAATGCCGTTCAGAGTGCTAGCAACAGCACAGAGCTGCAGGCCTTACTGAAAACCGCACACTCAGACAGAGACAAGCTGGAGCTCAGCTGTGCCGAGCTGAGACAGGAGCTGCTGCAGGCTCACAAGGACATCGAGCACATTCAAGGATTGCTCAGTAAGGTCTGTATCTCAGCTGTCATTTTTAACTACATCATACATGACCATTTTTTAGTCCTGGTGTGTAGGATTTCAAAGTCTATCAAGCATTTATCAATTGTGTCTATTAGGCTCCATGACTTCAAAATCCCTTCTCCCCTCACCGTCACCTTAACACATTTATGATATTGCATTTATAACCAGACTGCCACTGAAACTTCCATCCAAATGAGTATTTCAGATTATAGTACAATATTCAATTATTAAACTCCTTCAATTATATTCTTTTTTTTTCCCAATCCACATTTTTTTCCTCCCTTGCAGAATTATAGTGAAATGAAATGCTTCTGAAACTCAATTAAAGTCTGAGGTGAAAAGGCAAACCTGATGCTAAATTATACGCTGGTACTTCAGTCCAGGGTTACTTTATTATTGTGGCTCGGGCGCACATTTACACAAGCACACAGTGTAAGGAAATGACTAGAAGTTGACCGATAGTGGATTTTGCCAATACCGAAACCCAGGTTTGGATCGTCCTTGCCAATAACCGATTAATGTAAAATTGTAGGAAAAAAAAAAAGTACTGAATCATAAAAATGTGCTACATGTATAAATCAATTGAATATATTAATTCATAAATATAACTATGTACAGTAATTAATAAATTATAAATAATAAATATAGCGCTCTCCGTGCAGCACGCGGCCTCGTATAAAAACAAACAGCCCGTTTTATCGGTGAATCGCCTCTAGAGGTCGCTCCCGTAATGACAGCTCTCTAGCAGCGGACAAAAAAAATAGCGGTCTGGATTTTGCCAATTGTTCCGGCAAACAACTATCGGTGCTTACGAAATAACCAAATATATTTGAGCATAAGCAAAAGTTCTTCCATTTGTTTTTTTTTAGCGAAACAATATACAACTGTCACAAACAAAGATATCCAGCTATAGATCCCTAAACAACAAGCCAGAGGTGTTTATTTTTGTTGCCCAACTGTTATCCGAGTGACATTTACCGAACAAGTGTGAGAACAAATTCCAGAGCATCTGAGCATCTTATCTACAGTCTAATTGTGGTATAGAGGTGTGAGATGGACAAGAGCACCAATAAAAGTTCACTACAGGAATTGCTCATTTAGATCAGGCTTTTTTTTTATGTTCAGTGTTTCAAAAAAGAATTATATTAAAAAAACAATGCAGTAGATCACTTTCAAATAAAAACAATTCATAGTATTTAGCAGTTCAGCTAATGGCTAATACACTCTGCAAAATATTTCTCCAAGTTTAAAGAGTTTATCATACGTTCAGGGTTCTTTCCTACCCTGTCGTTTTTGTGATTTAATTTAAAGCATGATTCAAGGCAAACATGCAAAAGTTTGTGCAGTGCTACAAAAGCAAATAGTCTAATAAATGAAATCTTGGTACTTGGGATTTGATATTCGGCTCAGCCTTGAATTTGGCCTTGGGGTTTAATTATTTTGGAAATTTGAAGCTAATGCACCAACACAGTGTTTTGTAACACTTTTTGTATTTCACGGATTCACACAAGGCCTTAATGAATGGTATTTGCACAGGGTCAGCCACGATATTTTGTCGGTCATAAAAGCAAACAGTGCTTTGTTTACCTTTTCTGGATCGATCAGATGTCTGTTTCCACTTCTTCTGTTATTAGACGAGCCAAAGGTCGTTCAAAAATGTCAGCGTTGTTTATATTCGTTAGTGTTTGGGCGTGATATATGAAAAAAATTACAGATAGACTTCCATAAATGCATTGAAAAAAAACTGCAATGTAGTTCTGAGTACAGTAAACACACCATCGATAAGAAAGAAAAGATATACATGCGTGACAGTTATGCGTCCTGTACGTCGTGAACCTCATTACCACATAATAACTGTCCCTCCTTGAGTCTGTCCTCAGATTAAACTGCAGCCAGGAAGCCAAACTCTGTGGCTTATTCCTCGTTCTTTAGCGGAAGGCCGCCAGCGCCCTATAACAAGAGCAATCCAGAATCCATGTAGGCTAAAAATTCTACTGCTTGAAAGAAAAAGGCTGCTGGGACTCAGCAGTTATGATCTCATGGCTGAGGGATGATTTTTATTTGCTTCTCCAAGTGTGATGTTATTAATTTCCTGGCCTATGCTTTAATGCAGAGAATAGGTTCCTTCATCTGGTTTCATTAAACTGAGTAGTCCTGGCTCTGCTTCAGCACATTTTACCCAAGTGTAGATCTAGGTTTTTTTGGTATTTTTTTGCTTCTGATGTTAGGTCACTGGAACACACGTTTCCTTTTAATGTGAAGACTGATTTTGACAGTTCCTCCTGAGCCTTACGGTTTCCAGGGTATGATTTCTCGTGAACAAATTTGATTCGCTAACTCAGGCGTATAGCTGGCATGCAGCAGTTACAGACAAAATGGGAAGTAAATATTAGCTGCCATTTTGGTAACGGTGCAAACATCAGGAGGCAATTTGAACAGTGTCCCTTCTCAGGAACCTTTTTTGTCAATAAATGTTGCACATCCCCCTTCAGTATCAATGCTTTCAAGTGTCTTGTCTTTATTTTTTTTGTGTGTAATTTACATCAAGTATTCTGAATACTAATATTAGGCAAGAAAAAAGAACACTAAGTACTGAAAAATATTTGTGTTTCCACCCTATTCGTGTTTTCTAAAATGTAAAAATAATCATTTGTAAAAAAAAAAAAAAGTAGAAATAAATAAAAACATTTTATAAATCAAAGGCTCCACTAAAAAGTATACATTTAAAAACGCCGATTTCATTATCAATCGTTTCCCAAAAGTTGCTCATCCACATTAAAAACGTGCGAAGAGTTTTGCGTGTCTGAGCAAAACGTAAGACGCTTATATACTTTCAGTCTCTTTGAAACATCACAGCAATGAAAACATATAAATCATCGTTTTCAAATGTATCCACTTTGAAGTGTTTTTAAATGTATCCACTTTGAAGTGTTTTTAAATGTGTCCACATCTTTGTTGACATTTTGACCTTGGACCATCGTCGTTTCTGCTTTGACTTTGTTGACCTTGAAGGCCAAAACGGAGAGAAAAATATGCATTTTCAAAAAAACATATTAGTGTGGAAATGGCCTAAAGGTATCTTTTTTTTTTTGGTGGCGTTAGGAGGAGAATCTAAGCACTAAGCAGAATGGATCTGCATATCTGTGATTGGTTGTTTTTTTTGGAATTTAAAATCATTATTTTAGATGTTCAATATATATCTTAACAATCTATAGGGAAGTCTGCATCTCAGACAGGAAAAGTACGGAATCTTGGAATGAAAAATGTGTAGGAACCCTGCATTCTATCCGGGGTGTATTCCTGCCTCACCTGCAGTTACCTTGCCATTCTGCGCCCCAATCGCAGTTACTGCAAATGAACAAGTGAAAAAAAAAATGTGAGGAAAATACATTTATGTTTCAACTTTCAAAAGGGAGATACAAAAAAAGATACAATTACAGTATAAACTCTTGTTGGGTATAATTGATGTTTCCTATGTACCAATTTTGCAACTTTCACATCCATCCTTAGTTCACCCCGCCAACACAACACTTTCTGAGAGGCTGGTTGTCATATTCTTACCATCATCCTGTGTTTAAATTACTTCTCCACATTTTTAGGTTTAACCCTTTTCTTAGCATCAAAACCAGAAAAGGACATTAGGAAGGTTTAAAAGGTTTAAATACATCTGATTAAAGCATTTTGAAATATAACTGAAACTGTATTAGACATACAGTCATTTTTTTTCTGTACGGTTTACTGTATTATAACAGGAGATGGAAAGTCATGTTACATGTAAACAATTGGAAATATTTACATTGCCAGAGTTAATATGTGCACAAGCACAGTGGGGTTTGCTTAAGGTTTATTACCTGTAATTGTACACTTTCCTCAGTAACTACTTTCAACGAGTGAAATGGTAGAATTCAGTCACCTCAAACACATAGTAAGTTATGAAACATGTAATACCCCTCAATAATCTCCTGTTAAACTAGGATCTAATCATTCTAAATAGGTACAGATCATAGACTGAACAAAGTGCCTGTGTGGAAAACAAAGATCTAGATGGTGTACTTGGGGTGGATGTGATCACATGCTTCGCCCCAAGAGCTCATATGACCAATTATGTTCTTTTATGCTGACTCAAAGGAAAAGTTTTATTATGTGAGATACACGTTTACACCTACTGAGTGTATGGCCAAGAGTTCAAACTTGAATATTTT
Organism: Silurus asotus; assembly: GCA_024362625.1. NCBI lineage: Eukaryota > Metazoa > Chordata > Actinopteri > Siluriformes > Siluridae > Silurus > Silurus asotus. The sequence goes on along the minus strand of MU583213.1, from coordinate 2,718,613 downwards.
GTACTAAGACATAATTGCAGAATATACTCAAAGTGCTGTTCATTGGGGATGTCATTAAACGCTCCGTTCTCTTTGGTCAAATTGAAACCATTGACTTAGCAAACGTGTTACGGAATGAAAAACAGAGCAGTAGATCTAAAGTCAGGTCATTTAGAAGCTTGCTCTTTGTCCATAGTTTTTTTTTTTTTGGTCTGTGTTGACTTTAAAACTAATAGTAGGGGGGTCCGGTCATCCGACAAACGTTTAAAAAGCAGCTGTTTCATTTTGAGTTAAAAGGGAAAGTAAACTTGCAAGCTAAGCATAACAACCCTCCTCTCGGAGTGAAATTAGTTCTGCACAATGATCAGCCAGACGTGACGTGACTATTTACAGCGTTTCTCAGATCAGAAATTCAATTCTCAAAACTACTTGTTCAACCTCCACATCACGTGTTCACTTGTGCTCATCCTAAAGACAATTTCCCGTCGCTTTGAACAAAGTCATTGAAAACCCGCTTTCAGAATGTGTTTCCATTTCTATTAAATTTTTTTTTTTCTAAGTTGCTTTAGAGCATTTGTCAAATCATCCTTAATATCTGCAAACCAGTAAGTGCATTTCTCAAAACAATTTCTACAAGCAGCACAATACATTAGATTTCTTGCAAAAGCCTGTCCTTTTCTGAAAATCCTTAGTTCTTTTCTCCAAAGTAAGTATTTGTGTCAATCAACATCATCAAAATGAAAAGTCCCATTGTCATTGTTTACAAACAAGATCATCAAAATATTTAGTCGTGTTGTCAGTATGACGGCGCACTGTTTCAGGATTTCTTGATATAAACTACGGTTTGGATTGTAGTGATTGAAAATGCACAAAATTTGACTTCTGTTTGGCATCTATGAGTTTCCTTCATTACTGACATTCAATATTCATCTGCCCAATTCATCAATTCAAGTAAAATTTACACAAAAAATGTTTAATAGAAATTTTTGATGACAGATGATCACTGGTTTAACCATTTAGCATTCAATGACTTATGCAGTGAACTGATGCTGAGATGTTTTGGGGATAAAACTTTTCAGGTAAACCAGTGTATTTCGATCAACATGAACATAAACAACTGATAATGTGGGAAACAGCAGACACTTGTACATAATCCATTATATGAATGTACTAAAGCATTCGCAATTCGATCAAAGCAACGAGAAATGTTCTTATGATGTGCACGTGTGACCGAATGATGTGGAGGTTGAACAAGTAGTTTTAAGAATTTGATGTCTGAGCTGAGAGACACTTTAAAGCAACAGAGAAAAACTGTAATTGTAGTAGTAGTAAATGGAAAAGTCACAGGCCAGGGAAAAAGAAAAAAAAACTTTAGTGCTATTCTTTCCTATTGCATAAGCTGGATGATGAACATTGGGTCAGCTCTTCTGCAAGCCCATTACCCCTTTAGTCCTCCTGGGATTCTCTAAATTCTGTTGAATCACTGTGTGTTTGCAGGCTAAAGCAGACCAACATATGCATCAAGAGAGATTAGAGTCGCAGGAGCAAGATCACAAAGCAAGTCTGCTTGCTTTGGAGGAGAAGACCCGAGATGGGGAAACCCAGGTCAAAGACCTTAAAGAGACCATTTTTGAGCTGGAGGACCAGGTGGAGCAGCAGCGGGCAGTTCAGTTACACACCAACCAGATCATCCTTGACTTAGAGAGTATGACAAGCACCTCTTTTACCTTTGTCTTTTTCACCTTGTTTTTTTTCCACTTTGTTTTTTTTCTAGCTCCGGCAAAACCATGAATATATTAGTCCTTTCTTCCTGCCCCATTTCTCCCGCTGACTGGAGGCTGTAAAGGGCATAGCTTTCTCTCAGTCATGTTTAACACACTGGAACTGCTTAAATATATTGCCTCAGTGAGGCAGTAGCTCAAAGATGGACACACTGGGTTCAGTAGACTTGATGGCCTGAACTCTCACTGTCATTGTCCTTAATAAAGCCATCTATCCCAACTCATTTGTATGGCAAGCTTGAATATAATACCCCCTTTATATAAGCAAACTAACACAGAGTAGCTCAATATCTTTCTTGCCGTTTAAGAAATGTGCTGAGCTGTGAAACCCAACCTAGAGTTTTAAACAAATAGCATCTGCTTTGCTCCCCAAGCAATATTTTGCAACCTCCAGCACAGTCATTATCGGTGTCTCAGTGCTGCGTATCTCAACACTGTCATTTTCCAGCCATTATATCACATGAAAGCTTTATTTTCTGGTTGCACGGTTGAAGTAAACTCAACGTTCTTATCTTGGTTTTCATTTTACAGGTGAAATCAAGCGGCTGGAGGAGCACAAGACTGAGCAGGACAAACAGTTAAAAGCCATGGGCAAACAGATGAAGGTCGGTATTTTCAGCATATTTATAGCTCAGGGTTAAGAATCCCAGACGATCGATCCATAGACAGACAGACAGACAGACAGACAGACAGACAGACAGACAGACAGACAGACAGACTGACTGAGTGAGTGAGTGAGTGAGTGAGTGAGTGAGTGAGTGAGCAGGTGAAATCAAGCGGCTGGAGGAGCACAAGACTGAGCAGGACAAACAGTTAAAAGCCATGGGCAAACAGATGAAGGTCGGTATTTTCAGCATATTTATAGCTCAGTATTCGTCAGGGTTAGGAATCCCAGACGATCGATCGATAGACAGACAGACAGACAGACAGACAGACAGACAGACAGACAGACAGACTGAGTGAGTGAGTGAGTGAGTGAGTGAGTGAGTGAGTGAGTGAGTGAGTGAGGACATAAAGTATTTTTCTGACTGTAAGCCGCTCCTTTATTTCCTACGTTTTGGGTGGATGGATGGGTAGAAAGACAGACAGACAGACAAGACATCATTCAAACTGTGTTCACTTGTAACATTCCATCATGTAGCATTCCAATTATCAGCAGTCGTGGTGCTTCCCATTATTTTTCCTACAGATTCCATCATGAACCTTCCCAGCAACGCATCCTACTGTCATGCATATAACACTAACCAGTCTATAGCAAAATGTAATTCATTTTATTTCAGCTAATGTACATGAATTCAACTGTCTAATTAAATGTGGATGTACGATTGCATCGACATGGATAAGCGTATGACAATAATGATATTGTTAAGAACTTCTTCACCGTTACTCAATGTTTCAACCTCTATCGTTTTTGCCTCAAATTGCTTGGAAATCAGATACCAGTGCAGACACTGTCTGGGCCTCTGCTTTATACAGTAATCACTAGCAGCTTTGTCAGGTGCCACTTTTGTTAAACATTTATGAAGAATACTGATAAACTCGACATCGACATATTGCATGCCAGACTGCAGTGTTATTACTCATCAATCAAAAAGGAGAAGTGTGTGCAGTAATAAGCCGTGACATGTTGTAGAGTGCCGATTTGATCTTATCGTGTTGCTACAGTATGTGTGTGCATGTGTATGTTTAAGGATGAGACACAGGAATGGCAGCGTTTTCAGGCCGACTTGCAGACGGCTGTGGTCGTAGCGAATGACATAAAGGTGGAGGCGCAGCAGGAGGTGCGGACACTGCGCAGACGACTGCAGGAGGAACAGGAGCGCAGTGCCAGGCTGGCTGGCGAACTTGAGCACATACAGGGGGCCAGGTACAGTAAAACTCACAAATAGATCTCAACTCAGCATCTCCAGTCAACTACAGTCTTACTGTGTATGTCTTTTAACACGTACGTTCTGATTTGGCGTACTGTCTGTCTTCTAGGCTGGTGAATTTATATGATTATATACAGCGATTCATTCTATAGCAGTTCATTTCTGACCCTGAATCTTTCACCAGTTATGACATTCTAGTACCTATGACTTCCTTGTCCTTAAGTCATATTCAGCTAAAGGACTTTAAGGCTTTACAGCATATTTCCAGGGACTTCGACGAAACTCTACAGATCAACACCAAATTTGAAAGAAAATGCTGCTTTTATAAACTATGCTCCTATAAAATCCTGTACTGTCCTGTTTCAGCTTCTTAAGGCAACACTGTTTAAAAACTGCTCTATTAAAGCATATCCTGCTTGCTTCAGTCACTTACTTCATATGTGCATAAAGTTTGTAAAAAAAAAAGTTAACTGGTAAGATTGTTTTCCTCAGTTGCTGTGGAGCGTTTCTCAGATCAGAAACAAAATCCTTAAAACTACATGTCCAACCTTCGAATCTCGCAGTCACTTGAGCACATCATTATCGCAATTCGCTCATTGCTTTGAACAAACTGCGATCATTCCTTTAACCCCCCTTTAACGCACAATTACAATTTCTGGAAATGGATGAACAACAGGAAACGAGCGAACACTGGTAGAGTGAAAGTGTAAATCCTGTCTGGTCTCTTGCAATCAATATCCCACATACAGTAATGTGTACATTTGTACTGTTGAAATTCTTTGTAGGCGTTTGCAAGTGTTTGGACAAATTGTTTTTGACAAACGCACTTAGTGGTTTGCAAATATTGTGATTTGAGGAAAACTCCACAGCAACTGAGAGAAAACTGTAGGCATTGCTTTATATGCAAAGGAAATCATCGGATATATCATACATTTGTCATTCACTGTTAGATTATCGTTTTTTTTTTTTTTTTATCTATGTATTTACCCATATTTTTTCATAGCTAATATAAAAACATGTCCTAAAACTCACGTTTTGCTTGTCACATGCACACATCTGCACTTAAATACAGGGAAAGCTGACATTCGTATAAAAAATACACACAGGCAGATTGAGGGCCTGCATTAAACTCCATAATAATGAGACTAGGCTGAGCGTCAGCATGGGAGACAAGTCTTTGTATGAGTGGTCCCGGAGTGCGTGTCCCGCTCCCCGCTCCCCGCTGTGTGTCCTCGCCTATCCTGTCGGATGTTTCTTTTTTTTTACGCGTCTCCTGCATGGGTCCGCTGAACAGTAGCATTTTGATTTCACTTCATTTCACCGTAAGCAGCCGCTCCACTCTTTGATTTCCTGTTGCATTTCCCGCAGGTTTCATAACGAGCGGGTGCAGTCAGGTACACTTTATTGAACACTGATCTAAGAGTCGATTCTACATTGTGATCTTTCTTACAGGTTTGCTCCAGATAAGTATAGCTAGATCAGTATTTAATAAACACACCTTGGCTTTTAGGACTGTAAGTCAAGCAGAACCAGCAATGTCTTTAACCGTATGCGCATGCCGAGAAAAACTGTAGTGACCATACCTTTTTGTAGGCTTTCGGGTTGTCAGATCATTAAAAGATCTGCACATACCTGTATTTTACCCCCCCACCCTCCCCCCACTGCACCCAAACGGACTAGCCGATGTACCTCGCTATCCCCTCTTCCTCAGACGCTCCCTGAGGTCGCTCTCTAAAGGATTTTCCTCAGACATGGCCACCTTTATATAACACCCAGGTGAGTGTACTGCTAGTGACAGCCAAGCTCTTGAGTTAAATGAGTAGTGAATGGATGGATCTACCAGAGTGGAAGAATTAATGATTGTATTTAAGAGCTTGTGTGCTGATCTTATTGCCTCCTGCCTCTGGCCATAATGTCTGAATGGATGTTCTTTCTGTCCTTTTGAATGTGCTTTAGATTTGTTTGTTTGTTTGTTTGTTTGCTTTGCCTTGTTCAGTGTGCTTGTGATTCCTTTTTTCCACTTCTTGGTATTTGGCGCCACCAGCGGTTTGTGGCAGTTACTGCACTCTTTATGAACTTTTTCCAGAACGCTTGAATTAAATAAAAAAAAAAAAAAAAATCTTTCGTCTTTGATTAGGTTGCCTGTGTAGTTTGCAGAATTCGTGTAGGTCAAACACGGCGCTAACGTGCATTTCAGACGTGCATGATAACATGATAATGGAATGAGCATCTATGTGACCATTCGTAATGGCAGAAGGTGTTTTTATTTATTTGTTCATTATTTTTAAAATAAGGTTCATGTCGAGATTTCCGCTCGTTCTGACGTCTTTTTCTTTTTCTCCTTTGTGTTTCAGAATCACTGCTGGATCAGCGTTTGAGAGCACCAAGACGGCAGTGGAGGGATGATAAAGAATCATACACTCAGATGACCAGATGACAGTATTATAATATATGTATATGTGTGTGTGTGTGTGTGTGTGTGTGTGTGTGTGTGTGTGTATCAATATTGTGAATCTTTAACTACATAACAGAAAGTATCATTACATTCATACGCATAAAAAAACAAATTTAAGAATTGATTTATATAAAACAAGGCAGGAAGTCGGACCACACATATTTCAGATTTACTTTTTAAACCGTATGAATGCTATAATACTGTAATTCACCTTCTGTAATACCGTAATTCACCTTCTTCTGCTTGACAATTTGGCTTAGCTTGAGCTGAACAGTGAATAAATCTAATAATGAACAAATATTACACGTTGTATTTTTTCAGGGATGATAGAGGAGTCAAAATAAACATTTACAATGCACATTACACTCGTTAGCCTCTTAAACCAGCACTTTCTGTGTGTGCGTGTTGGAAGAGATGGAGTGCGGAGTGTATTTTTCCCTGATGGTTTGCTCGACTTCTAAAATCATATACTTTGCTTTAAACGACTGAGTCACTGTAATCGCTACGGCACAGCTTGATTTTTGCTTTGAATTTACTGTTCATGCTTTCTCTGAGTGTTTACATAAATATGGATTCGCCTTATACATCATCAAGATGTAAAGTATTTCACGCCTTTATTGTAGATATTCAGGACGGCACATCATTTGGTGTCGTGTTTGATCGTCACCACTAGATGTCGCAACGAGATTTGATTTAAATCGGTTGGTCATTTTATTTTATTTTTTAGCTTACAGGAAAAACGTATTGCAATTTTTTTTATGAGAATTTTTGTCCTTTAATGGATTAAATCACTGCCGTTTTGAATATCTCAGGTTTTAATAAGCCATGTCTGCTCAATTTTGGACCCACTGCTATGATTCTGTGATATGACTGTACCAGATTAACGATTGTACAATCATTGAGAGAAAGCATTTCAAAATCCCTGATTGTGCAAAACTTTAATTTATTCTTGTTTTAAAACCAGTATTTGACGGTGACCCTGTTCACAGAGGACAAAAAACGCTGTTTACTCAGATCAAGGTTATTAATGTATGATTATTTACCTTTTGTTTAGATTGTTAACAAATCGGATGATAATAAAACTTTTTGTTATGGTTCTATACATGTCTCTGCGTTTTTTTTTTGTTTTTTTTGTACACTTCCTCTGAGGTTTGCTGTTTTCTTTCCCATGTTTCAGCACTTTCATTCACAGGAAGCCATATGTGATTGTAATATAGGGGGCCAGTTAAGAAAGTTGTAATAACATAATAAGTGTGGATGCATGCAGCTTGAAAATATTATTCAATGTCCAAACTATTTTGATCGTAGTTCAGTTTAAGCAGCAGGATTCCTTCCATGATCCAGAAGCTTTCACTTTGTATTTTTTCGATTGACAGGTCACGATCGGAGGAAGGAAATCTCTCCGACTCAGACAGCAGTCCTCAGTGGTGTACAATTGCTATGACCCAGAACGCACCCGGTAGCGAGAGCGAAAGCAGCACACCTTCGGATCCAGGGGCCACTGTCAAATCCCTCATCAGGTCCTTTGACCCAGCTGTCAAGAGTGAGGACTCCCATTTATAATTGTTTCCATCTTTCCTAAGTTTGCGAATATTTGCTTGTGATCTGTTGTTAACTTTATCAGCAGGACAGAGCTGCGTGAGTTCCTTCTCAAAACATCTGAATCATCTCGAACTCGATCTATCACTCAAGAGCAACTGACTGAATCCAGCACGCTTTAATTTATGAGGCTTTTTTTTTTTTTTTTTATGAAACTCCGTGTAGGGGGAAATGAGAACTGTTGTGGGTAATTTTGAAAAGATAAGCACGTTAGATTGGAGAGTTTATTTAATGTTCTTGTGATAATAAGACAAGGAGACTCATTATTGATGGTTGTAACAATTCATCAGAGGCGTGTAATCATGGCACTTTTACAATGGCCTCATGAAACATGGTCCAAATGGCTGTCTGGCTGTGTTTATCCGGCAATAAATCAGCGCTGCTGTTCAGGACAGAGGCTCTGCACGACTTATGGCGGCATAAAACCTGGATTTCTGTACTGTACATTTAATCTAAACTATTTTTTTTAAATAAACTATTTTTTACTACTTTTTAGATGGACCTACCAGTACAATGCAGATGTCTGGGTCTCCCAGAAGCCCCCTGAGTGGAATTCCGGTCCGAACTGCAGCTGTGTCACCCATACAGGTGCCACAAATTCCCTTAGTACATAACTCTGTGTGTGTGTGTGTGTGTGTGTGTGTGTGTGTACTGTTGAGACAGCGTCTGTAATTGGTGTAGACTTGTTGTTAGTGTGTGTGTGTGTGTGTGTGTGTGTGTTTGTCGTGTACCATTGAGACAGCATCATCTGTATTTGTGATGGACAGTGTGTGTGTGTGTGTGTGTGTGTGTGTGTGTCTGTAAGAGAGTGTGTGTACCATTGAGACAGCATCATCTGTATTTGTAGTGGACGTATTTTGTGTGTGTGTGTGTGTGTGTGTGTGTGTGTGTGTGTGTGACAGAGAGAGATGTGTGACAGAGAGAGAGAGAGAAAG